>CACRXP010000030.1:1293228-1306221 GCA_902702965.1 Spirometra erinaceieuropaei | reverse complement strand
CATACTAGATCCATGTTTCATGTTACCTATCCCGTTTTATCTCTTTAGGTCGATCGTTGATTGAACAATTTGCCTTGTCATATAACTATGCAATGACCGTACACACTGAATGAGAGGTCTCGAAATTTATGACGTCAGTAAATACTGCATGTTTTGTCGCCTCTGCTTTATTCACTTTTATTCCGGGAAAACGTTGCTTCAATTTTTGCAATTAATGGCTTGCATGCCGGCCATCAAGCAATTAGCGCACCAGCGGTCAACAATTCTTGATGAGGGGGAGAACGGTTAATTACCATAGGTATGCGGTAGCATAGCGACTGAATCCAATAAATACAGCAACTTCCTGTGCACGAATCACCCGTTTCTGTCAATGTCTGAGTGCGGGTTCAAATGTGAATCCGAAACGTCATGCGAATGAAGCCCTTGTTCCATCGACCGCTTCTACTTCTTATCAAGGCTAACCTGGTCGGGCGTGATCATAGCCATGCTAAGTGCAATTAGACACCAGACTTCATTCTAGGAGCCCTAGTCTGCAACCATGTGAAAGCGCCATTTAGGCTAACTTAAGAAGCATCCACCTTATTCAACGGCCTCTCTTGGAGTATTGCGAAATTTGATTGTCAGTTGTCTGTTCTGAAAGTCACAACAGTTGGCATGTCATGATGGTTTTAGAGCAGGACTGGCCGTTTAATAAGCAATTAAGCACAAGGACGGCGCTCCTCTCTGACCCAGTGTCTCGCTCAAAGTTACTCTAACATAAGGACTGGCTAAATGGCTGTTCCGGTGTCTCAAGTTCCTGATCGCTGAGTCAGACACCACGGTTTCTTCATTAGCACAATTCCGGGAGAAACTCAAAGGGGTAAGCATCCATCCAAATGAGGTCATGGTATCTTTTGGTGTTACATCACTTTTTAATTCTATTCCCCAGGACCTGGCGATCGAGACGATCGAGCTGCTTCTACACAGCAAATACGATGAAACGGAGGATCCTCTTTGACACGCCCAAGTCCATCAGATCCTAAAGTTCTGTTTCAGGAAGAATTTCACGTTCGACGGGACAATCTACGAACGGGTGAAGGGCACACCAATGGGTTCGCCGATTTCGGAATTCATCTCCGAGGCGGCCCTGCAACGGTTAGAGTCGCTGGTCTTCCAACACCGCAGACCGATGTTTTGGGAGCGGTATATGGATGATATCTTCGTCGTTATCGACCGGGATCAACTGCTAACATTCAAGGAACGTCTGAATGCGGTCTTCCCGGACATACAATTTACGATGGAGGAGGAAGAGAACAACCAGTGGTCTTCCTGGATGTCCTCGTATGCCGCAAAGATTGTGGTGGACTAAAGACCAATGAGTTCAGGAAAGCGACAAATACGATGCAAGTACTGAACTTCAACAGTAACCACCCAATCAGCCACAAACGCATCTGTGCAAGGACGCTCCGTCGGCGTGTCGAAACGCGTTGCAGTGAGCCGGAAGACAAGAGTTTCGAACAAAAATACCTCCTACGAGTCTTCAAAGCCAATGCTACCCGCGCAACGTCGTCAACCGGTGCATGCGCAAAAGGGACGAAAGGCCTAACCGCACGGACACCAAGTCTTGGCGGGCACTTCCGTATGTCAAGAACGTTTCGGAAACTGCCGACCGCCTTCTAGCACCACCTGGGGTTGGAGCTGCACACAGACCGGAGCCAACCATTAGGCGTCAGATAATGAAACCGAAAGACCCACTGCCACGGCAAGAAACGTCTAGAGTCGTTTAACGGATCTGGTGCAGTTGGGGACAAAGCAACTACGTCGGAGAAACTGGAAGACAGTTTCGAACGAGAATGGCCGAGCACGCTGCAGCGGTGCAGAAAGGTGAAGCCAGCGATGCCGAAATTCTCGCAAGAGTTGACAACCGCGTGAGCCGGGAGCTACTCGAATCATGGTTTACTGACCCCAGTTAATTAACAAGTGCAATGAACTTCCTCTTGCATACTCGGTGCTGAGACTTCGCCTTGGCAGAGTAATTAGCCACGCGGGGAGCGTACAAGTGAACACTTTTCCCAACTCCTGGGTCGGTGGGTCAGATGGTCGAGCAATCATCACACCAACATCCAACGCACGCGATGAAATTGCAGCAATTAACTAAGCAAATGTCGACCATCAAACAGTCATCACACCACTTGCAACGATCCCTGATGAAGGGGGGAGTCGTGAACATTCATAGGTATGCGGTAGCATGGCGACTGCATCCTATAAATACTGCAGCCCCTTGTGCATGAACCACCCGTATTTGCTTTTGTCTTTGAGGCTGGGTTCGAGCAGGAATCAGAAACGTCGGGCTAATAAAGCTCTCGTCCCTGCAATCATGTTTCTTTCTTCAAAATTAGGCGTTCAATTCAAACTGGATCGCTATCACGCTCTTTCTTCGACCCCCATACACCAGGCACGTGTGCAGGTTCAGACGACTGAGGATGTGATTGGCGAAAAAGCTTACGTAACCCAAAATCTTCCTTTATCGGTTGACACACACACACACACATACACAGGTGGGGATCTGATGAAAGTTAGAGCTGTCATAAAGCAACCTCAGGAGTTTGACCTTCATTCCATAGGAGGATTCGTTGATGTATCACATAGTGATGGGTCCAGGCGCCTGCTAAGGGTGGCGATTTCTTGATGTTGGCGTGAAAAGGGGAAGACAATCCCTGCAACAAGAGCTTTGTCCACCTGGTGTTTCGGACTCCCGCCCAAAGCCTTCATCGAAAACAACAACAGCGGATACGCGTAATTCATACACAAATGCATGCAGTATTTATGAGATGCAGTCGCCATGCTACCGCCTACCCCTGAAAATTCATGGTTCTCCCCTTCATCGGGAATTTTTGCACTTGGTGTGATGAATTTTCGATGGTCGGCACTCGAGTCCTTGATCATTGCAGTTTTATCACCTGTGTTGGGCGTTGGTGTGGTGTTTACTCGACAGTCTGAGCCACCGACCCTGGTGTTGGGAATAGTGTTCGCCTGTGCGCTTCCGACGAGACTACTTTCTCCACCAAAGTCAGGACTCACTGTCGGATGCGGAAAAAGAAGGTGATTGCACTTGTTAATGGTTCGCCCACTACTATGCGCATTGACAAGCCTGCATTGCTGGGTGTGTGTGTGTGTGTGTGTGTGTGTGTGTGTGTGTGTGTGTGTGTGTGCAGTGACTGGTTATTCTGTGCGCGCTTATGCAATGAGTAGATGTGGAAGGAACGATGTAAGAATTACCTATGGGTTTTATTTTCATGGTCGTTGTCGTATATGCCTACATTACTGGATAGATCCAAACAGTGCCGACATATGGGGATTGGAGTTGGGCACCCGATGTATCCAGAGACGTTCAATAGGGTTAGAATGGATTAGGTAGGTGAGGTGTAGTATTTACTATCATTTACAATAACCCTAAATTTTTTCGGTTATTTCGAGATACCGTCTTCTGCATGCTCGACGTTCCAGCCGCCTCAAGAAATTACAATGTCTCAGCATGATTACTGGTGAAGTTCTTTTTAACATTGGGTATCAGTAAAAACCCTGCAAGTACAGTGCGTAACCGATCTCATGAAATGTTGACCGAAATTATAGAATGCGCTTTCGCTTAGGAAGGATTACTTAGGTAGGGCTGTAATATTAATCTTCACGCGACATAATCCCATAATATTTCGAACTCCCCAAGATGTCAGCTTTTGAATTCACCTCTTTTCGACCTCCTACAGAATGGCACTGGACAAACAAATGGCTACTTATGTAGCATGCATTTTTCGCATTGAGTTTTTATGGTCTTATAAATTCAAATACATTTAGTAGAAAACACGTATAAAAGTATGCTTTCTTTTATTCGTTGGGTAGAGAACCACGTTTTCTGTACATTTTAGGTCCGCAGCAAGGCTATATTTAGGTTTTAAAAAAGTTTCTAATTATGGGGCTGTTTAAAACCATGCAATGTCCATTCATGCAGCATCGTACCTGTCCGTTTGCCAAGGCTTCTCATAAAATTTGCAACGTAGTCCGCATCCATTGCAAGTTTTTATGAACACCATATGGCATCTTTTTAAAGAAGTAGAGGAATTTATGATTTTTCTTATGCGGTAAGCAGGCACCTTGCAGACTGAAATAGCTAAACGATAATGCAACGGCTGACCGGGCTGAAAATTATTCGGAAAGTGGGAAACGTTTTCAAAACCTAAATGTACCCTTTCGGCGGACATAAAGTTAAAGAAAACTTGGTTCTCTACTCAATTAACAAAAAGAAAGCGCATTTTGTACGTATTTTCTACGAAATATGTTTGAATTCGCCGTTGCTGAGCCCACTTGGTGTAGCAGACTCTGGAGGTCGTCGTTCACTGCAGTCAAAAAGTTAAGTCACAGTAGGTGAGACAACTCCTAATATGCCCTGACAGAATTCCGAAAGAGTAGTAGGCGGCGCATGAGCGGCTGTCATTTTTACTTACTAGGTCTATTTCTGGTGTAAATACCTTCTTTTTATAAAATGGGCATTCTACCTATTTTTCTGGATGCCATTTATCGTTTTATACGGTTGCTGGTTTCTGTGTAATTGTAGGGAAGACATTTCTGTCGTTTTGTATGTTCAATTTTGTAGTCTCTGAACCTGCCACTGATGCCTGTTGGTGTCCACGTTGCCCTGCCAACCCACCTTTCCTCTTCGCACTAACCGTATTTGAACGACGGTGTGCCATTCCCAGGCAAAAGGGTCTAGCTGAACGTTTCCATCGACAGCTAACGACGGCCTTGCCGGCTCGGCGAGTCATTAAGTGAAATCCCCTTTACTTGCAGAAGGTCATTGTCGAGCCATTTGAAGGCAGGGTGCTGTAGCTAGCTGGTCAGCACTTGGAATTCTCCACGCCCTCCACGAAAGTGCTTCCACATTTGGCCCCTGTTGACATTTACCTTTCCCTTTTTTGTAATCCTCTTTCGGGCGTGATCAGCGTTCTTTTAATCAACTGGTTTTTGTATTCCGACCTTGAGCTGGGAATTCGATTTGCTCGAACAGTCAGAAAGGAATTCTTTGTCCAGAGTATTCATTGTCGAGGTTTGTGTGTTTTTTATTATTACCTTATTTTACCAATAGTACCGTATATACTCCGAAATCTGTTTTGGCTCAATTTACCAATAAATCTACACAGGGTAATGATTAGAACACGTTGTTAGTTGCTAAGGCGCACATTCATGGGTGAAGTCGGTACGAAGGCGCACATTGTTCCTAGGCCCCAATTCTGAAAGAGCATTTATTCCTGTGAGTAGGTCCTATTTTTAGACTAATCTACTCAGGAGAAATACCCGGTCAAATATTGTAAGACATTTCCAGCTGCGAAACAGTGACACAACTAAGGGCCTGACACCTTTCCCTTCGCCTCCCTGACAAGACTAGATTATAACCCCTGACCTCTGGAGACACTCAACCCTCTCCCGCATACTTACTGTTGACTGGCTATTTAGCTTTTACTATTCCTCAGTTTGACCTAACAGTGAAAAACTCGGAGCCTCGATGCGATTCAGACCCAAGACAGCAAGGGGGAGCTTCAGTACAGCCAACGTTCTAACAATCTGAGCTACAAGGCTCCGCCGGAAGACGCAATTTTAATCATATTTGAGTCCAATTTGACCGCCCAACTTACTGCAATGTCTGATACCACCGAATGGGATAAAGTAAACTGACTGTCCACGCAGGATTTCCTATATAATACATCTGGAATCCACCAGATGACTACCAGGCTCCCGTAATTCATACTCCACCCTCCCCTTCATGCTACTGTACAGGCTTTTTGATGAATAATCAAGGGGTAGGTTTGCCGAACTCGAATTCGTAAATGTTTACATGAGTGTCTACACAGGGCAATGATTATAACACGTTGTTAGTTGCTAAGGCGCATAGCGATCCCAGGCCCCCATTCTGAAAGAGCATTTACTCCTGTGAATAGGTCCTATTTTTAGACTAATCTTCTCAGGAGGTCTACCCGGTCAAATGTTATAAAACATTTCCTGGAGCGTAAATTGCGTCAGCTTCAGCCTTCAGAAACTGTCAATAGCTTAGATGGGCACTATATTCGGAGAGCGACCAATCTGGCACTCAACAACAGACGTTATTAACATTGTGAAGCATGTCATCGACTGCAATGACATTCACTGGCATCGAATGGACACTCATATTGTACTCAATGGTATTCCTTTATATCTACTAACGCTTGAGGCTTTAACCTAACTCTTTCAATAAACAGCCGACTGCCCCGCTTACAACCATCAAATCATTTTCATTCCTGTCAACAGCTCTGCTACTAATCCCACCAGGAGTATTTTACACTTATCAAAAGAGCCTTGCACAATAGCGGGAAGGACCCTCTAATAAGGAGAAAACTGGTTTGCGCTTAGCAATCCAAATTACTTAAGACAACCTAGTCGTCTATATACCTGACAGGTGGACTTATCTAGTAAATGAGAATGGACGGACAATCAAAGCACCAAATGCGTGTAGTTCCTACTATTTCCTCTGTTTTTGAACTCGAATATGATGCTTTATTTGGTTTAAACCAAAAACCTTCTAATACGATCGTTTTTGTGGAAAAAAACAGTCTCCGATAAAAAAATATTTCTTAGTAAATACATATCGATGTATAAAACACACACTGCCTTCTTTTGAAGGACGAACACTTTCTGATACCGTTTAGCTTTCAGCGACATGGGGTTTGAGGTATTTATGTTACAAAATACTGTGTTACACCACCTACCGTGCATTAATTTTCTCGGACTCTGCAAGCGCTTAAAGATCTTCCATCTCAGACCTAAAATTCCGAATGGTAAACCGAAATACTCTTTCGTTGTACACTGTACAGGGTTTTTAGTTTCGTAGAGGATAGGTGGATTTACCCAGAAAGTACCCGTATGCCCAAATGGACGCCAGATCACCCAACCTGTAGTGCAAACTTCATTTGATTCATTGCGATGAGTCACTGTCGTAGTTGACACGTGATTCCCATCTTAATTGGAGTACATTTCTGTAAAAACTGTTAGCGACTGCCACATAGTCATAAGGTGGGTACGAAAGTGAAGGACGAGTTCTTTCGCATGGTAAAAAAAATCGTGGAGACGGCGGGAGAGCTGAAGCATCGACTGTTTTTTAGTGTCTTGGACAGACTGCTGTCGCGTGGAAAGTTTTTCCAGTTTTTGAAGTCACACGTGTCCAGGAGTGAAGTTGTTACGGACAGCAAAACAAGGAGTCCTGGTCCTGGGTCCACTGGGGATTCAGCTTTCGCAGTTGCTATGATCCGCGTGGAGAAAGGGAAGGTGTTGTCAGAGAAGTGTAGTTGCTTGTGTTGAACCATCTAACTAGGCCGATTCGAATCCGGAACTTGCACTTCTGTCCGCATTCGTTATGATCGATAGAAGCGAAGAGACGAGTCCCAGAAATTAGTCTTGAAGAAGGAGACACGATCGCTGGGACAAGAGCTTTACTGGCCTTACGTTTTGGATTCCTGCTCGAACCCATCATCAGAGCGTATCTCATCATCACCCGTATCTGATTTTGTCTCTGACGATGTGTTCTAGCAGGCATCCGAAACGTCAGGCTAATAAAACCCTTGTCCCAGCGATCCTGTCTCCTCCTTCAAGATTTGCTATGATCTTTGGTGTCGACGTTGACGCTAGAGATGCTGCCGTGCGTGCGAAGGTGTCCCATTAGACCACTGTGGGCCAGCAGTGAGGAGACGTAAGTAGAAGTTGGGTGCACGGGTGGCCGTTTAATGGGAAATCCCAAATAGTTCCGTCCAACCTACTGTATGAACGAATAAGTCGGACACACAGTCCGGCGAAGATCACTGTGTCTATACTGAAGATTACGTAACTCGTGCAGTCACATGCAGCTCCCAAAAGTCTTCTGGAACGCGCAAACCGTCTGCTCCGCGTCTCATAAAGCTTCATGACAGTGCGGAAAAGACCGTCTTTTAAACAACGACTTCGTTTTTAATTTCTGGCTGAGAAAGAAATATATCTTACCGCAAACCGAGAAGTCAGATAAGGGCAATTTGAAGAACACTTACTCAGGGCAAAATTTAACATCACACAATGACATGAATTGCACCAGGATGGGTGAATTATGACATATAAAGGCAAATACAGTATTCCAGCATTCATAGTGACCCAACAGTAGAAAACTCAGTGCCTCTGTGGGATTCAAACCCACGACAGTAAGGTGAAGGCTTTAGTACAGCCAACGCTCTAACCACCTGAGCTACGAGGCCACGCCGGACGGCGCGAGTTTAATCCCACGGAGGCACCGAGTTTTCCACAGTTGAGTCAGTATAAATTATTTCAAATCTGCCAAATCGTCTATGAATTGTGTGAGCCTGGTAGTCATCTGGTGGATTCTAGGTAAATCACTTAGGAAATCCTGCATGGGCAGTCAGTCTGCTGTATCATATTTGGTGGATTCCAGACGTTGCAGTAGGTTGGGCGGGTAACTTGACCCAAATGTGATTAAATTCGCATCGTACGGCGGGGCCTTGTAGCTCAAGTGATTAGAGCGTTGGCTGTACTAAAGCCTTCCTTTACTGTCGTGGGTTCGAATCCCATCGAGGCGCCAAGATTCTTACAATTGGGTCAATATTAATTATTCAGACTCTGCCAAAGCATCTATGTGTTCCAGTATTGTATTCTACTGTTCCTTTGCATATTATACACTACAATATAACAGATGACAAGACGACCGGAGTGTTTATGATGACTGATTTCATATAAGCATTTAACACAAAAATAAGTCTCTCTTCCATCAAAAATTTGCGTCCTTTTTTGTGCCACTTTGTTTGATAGACCTCAATATATCTTTTATGCGGTTTAGGAAAAATTTGTTCACAGGAATGCGAATATACCGTAGGTTATGGGAGAAAGTGTTAACGATTTTCTGAGGAGATTAAATCATAGTAAAGAACACCTCCGTTCTGTTGTGGACAGGGGCAATGGCGTGCACAATTATGGTAACTCCATGACATCGATTAATTCTATCGTTACTGAGGGAGAAATGGTTATTTTTATGATGTCTGTACGCATTTTGCAGTTGATTGTTCTCGTTGCTGACGGCCTGATTGGTCTCTTAACGAAACTAATGGCCGTGTAACCACTTTTAAAGCCCTAATTAGCTGTTTGTTTTGGTGATAAATTATCCTTCGATTTATTACTACCTGGTCAAATCTGCCAAAGGACAAGATCTCAACTCACAGCTAGTTGTGCACCGGCGGCCAGCGGGTTCTTTGTTGCATGAGTCGGTGCCTAGCCCAAAAATGCAAATAGAACCAACGTTTTGTTCTTATTCTTCCTAAGTATGTCAAAGGGCAAAGCTAAAATTATTCCCTGTTAATGGCCTAAACGGGTAAGATTAGGTATTTGTTGTGTCGGAAGAGCAAAATTGTTCTATTTTCTTCTTATATCGACCGTCTTGTTGGATACTGCTTTTTTCGCTAGGCGTAGTTGTATCCTTAATAATTCACTACAAAGCAACACCACTTATTTTAAAGAGACCTGCAAACGACACAAGCGGTAATCGCCGTATCCGTTCAAAGTCAATTGCAGACAGAATTACCTGAACTTCAGAAGAAGAAGCGATCGCTGGAACAAGGGCTTTATTCGCCTGAACTTTCGGATTCTCACTTGAATTCATCATCAGAAATCCATCATCGGAAACGGCAGGCGAATAAAGCCCTTGTTCCAGCGATCGTTTCTTCTTCTGATCAACTAGTTCCTGGAACACGCATCTTCGCTTGTATCGGCTATCTGAACTTCTTCATCACATTATGTGTGCTGTGTGGACAGTTGTTCACGCCTCTGAAATATCAGTGTGGTAAAGCAAACAATGGTCAAATAGTTTGCCTATTGTGTTTTTTGAGGAGACTTCATTTTTTATATTTGGACCACTCCCCATTTAATGAGTGTAACACCGAAATGTAAAGTTTCAAACGGCATGTTATTTGAATTCTCTTGGTTTGCATTAAGGACCACTTAAGGCAGAAAGCAAGCATATGCTCTTTCGCTGCGGATCTCAATGGCATAGGAAATTTCCGGATAAAAGGGAACACTGGTTTTACCCAAATTGTTCTTTTTACTTAATATGACATTAATTAGACAGTCTGTCTGTCAGAAAGGGAAATTTACTTCTCAAGTGAATCCAATAAGTCGGAATAAAAACGGATCGTCTACGTTTTTCCAAGAGTGCGGATTTCATGTAATTTATTATCTACTCAAGCAGAAATTTGAAATAAAAATTACAAACCCGCAATTCCGAACTAAACAGTCTATCTACAAGTTTTAAACTTGAATGACCACCTTCTTCTCCATTAGGCGATCAATTATTCAGGCATTTCAGTTCGTGCCGCTTCGTTACAAATATTTTAACAGGTACTGCCGAAAAAGACGACTTAAAATGACAACACATACTTCGCAAATTACTTAAACAAAGCTGTCATATCTAGCCTATGACATTTTGGTGAAGCTTAAACATTGACGTTTTTGATGGGGGGGGGCGACTTTGTGCTAAAAAAGAAGCATTTGTGGGAAGAATTGTTTTTATCCTCGGATTTTAAAAAAATACAACTCTAAGAAACGTGTGACGAACATGCTTGCCCTAAAAGAGCCTGCAGGAATTAGTTTGAAGAGAGGATTTTGACATGGAATAGAAAGAACCTTCAGGAAAGCCGGAAAGATGTGCTGATGAAGAATTGGAAAAGTTACTTGATCACGATCCATGTCAAGAATTAAAAAGTCGGCAGTATTAGACGTTGATAAATGCATTAGTTGCAAACGTTTACTTATAATTGAAATGATATAAAAACAAGGGATATGGATGCTGCATGAACTGACTGAAAGATATTAAGTAAAGCGTAAAATAAGTTATGAAGTGTTGCCTTCAAGGCACTCACGTCTGCACAAATCGTGACTAGTTATAAACAGTGTATCAGTTGTGATAATTCTCAACGCTAAAAACCCTGGAAACGTCTCCCTGACTGAAAGCATCACCCCCAGAGCAGAATATTTACGAAGACAAAGATTCGCTGCGTATCTGGCGAGATCAAAAGGAGTAGTGTATTTTTATTCACTGATGATAACTGAAACTGTCGTTGCTGAGTGAGGAAAACCACAATCAATTAGTTTGAGTCGAGCACTAAAAACAAAGAGGTCAGAACATAAGGGAAGACTTGATGCAGTGGTTCTGCAGCATGATGGCGTTAGACTCCGTGTTGATCAACGAATGAAGAAAACATTGGAAGCACTTTGCTGGGAAGCGCTACCCCATGCGCAGATGCAACATGCCTCACTCAGCAGCGTTTCAGATCCTATGGGGTGGTTTACAAGTGACTTGATTAATAAATTGCTTGAGAAAATCAACAGCTTTTCTGCTGCAGAATCTATTTGCAGCCCAAAAGATACGAAAAGTACATAGCCGCAAGCAGACAATACTTTAAATAAAACGCAATATCCGGTTTCTTTTAAATGGACGTTGTTTTCTTTCCTGAAAAACGAGGTAGATCAATTCCCACTCCCGATATCTTTTTCAGTCCAAAGAATAACGAAGTTAGAGGGTAAAATGTCATTCTTAGCGCCCCAATGAGTGGATTTGGTTGGATGGTGTATCCTGACTGGCGACACTCCCTCTCGTGCAGCGAATAGTGTCATTTTCAGCAATCTACTTCAAATAAAAGTAATTTTCTAGCTAGTAAAAAATTGTAGGACATGCCATCTCCGTAAATGTGCGGCAGATTTAAACAGTCTACGAAAACCCCTGTACCCAGATGTCACATGAGAATTTGGGCAACGCAAATATGGACCTTTAGATGAGGGAGCCCTGTTTCATGTAATATGTCCCTTTCACTGTATTACAGGCCACTATAATGGGCGGACCGGATCGCTTACTTACTCAAAACCAATGAGCTTGCAAGGAGCCCCCAGTATTTCACCTAAACTTCTTGAAAAGGCGAGTTTTGCGCAAAAATAAGGCTGAACTGCAGTCGACTGCAAGCAATATTTTAACATAAACAGAATAAATACAAAAAGAACGCCGTTGGACCACACAGAGAATGTAGTTGCTAGGATATCCGAAGTAAATCCAGCAAGGAGATTGGATAACCTTCTTACTCCATTAAATCGAGAGCGGCTGTTTTCGTTTTTGAGTTGCTGACCTCTGTTCTCGCATTAATGTTGCAGTGGCCATATAGTCTGCACCGCTCTGGTATAACCACCAAACCATAAATTGAGTTTGAATTTGCCTGGAACTATGTGTACTTTTATGTTGGGGCAAACTGTTGGGTTTTACTCGCTAACACTGAGTGTTTTCTAACCAATGGGCATGAATTATTTGTTTGCATTTGCAGCGGGGTCGGCAAGAACTTCAAAAATAAAATTATCAATAGATGTTCTACCATATACACTCTGACGCTCACTGGTGCCTAGAAAGATCTCCTCATCGGTCTGGCTCACTAGAGAATCAAACTATGATCGCATCGGCGGTGGTCCCATTTGGATATATGGTGTTCCCTGTACGTAACTCTGCCCTTGCAACGTCTTGACTTTCATATTGGATGATGTTTGCCACTTAGATTCTTAGTTAACCCTGTGTTTTGCAAAACTACGAGTTTTGACGCATTGTATTATGTAGAAAATAACTATAAACAAATTTCCTACCCTTGCAAATCGGATTTGGTTGACACAGGCTTTACAGTTTGTCTCGAAATAAGCCCTTTTCCTGAAATTAATCAGTCCGAATTTAATACCGCCAGTCCTTTGAGCAGTTCTTTCCGTGCGTGTTTCGGGCGTTTGTCTGTCAGTGTAGGCGGGCATAGTCGGCAGATAAAAGGATCCACCACGTACGATTTCCTTTATTGCGCAGAATTCTATGTCTCCGAATTAATTATATGATGATGATGATGATGATGATGATGATGATGATGATGATGATGATGATGATGATGA
>CACRXP010000030.1:1264844-1293142 GCA_902702965.1 Spirometra erinaceieuropaei | reverse complement strand
GGTGGTGGTGGTGGTGGTGGTGGTGGTGACGATACTGTGTGCAAACCAAGTTACTCTGCCGGGAGGAAGGAGAAGCAGGAGGAGGAAGGGAAGTTGAAGAGGAGACGGAGGAATAGGAAAGTGCTGATGCGGGGGCACAGGGCAAAGGGATTAACCACTACGACACATGCATGTGGTCTGCGCCGCACATCCGAGGTGGCATTAGTGCTCGCCTTACTTTCTCACTTTTCCTGCGATCCGCGTTTCACATGCGGACATGTCGATTCTTGGGTTACTCGATGTACCGTGCTCGACAGCACATGTGCTAGCTAAAAGCCCAAACGCGTGTTTCGCCGATATTTCGCCACTGCGTGACGTAGCTGCGGGAGGTTCGGTTTATTAGCGAGTCCCTCACTGTTCCCTGCGTACTCTCTAACGCTTACTGCAATTTTGAAATTGCAGCCACTTAATTTCCCCAGACATCAATCGCAAACTTGGTGTAAATCGATCTATCTGAAACTTATCGGCTCAGACAGGATTCTGATATGAATATTTGGGCCGAAGTCCATCCGCCACTGGTGAACAACCGCGTAATATTCATAAACTGCCAACAGGTAGCCACATATACCATACTGGTAGCACATATACTAGCTAAAAGCCCAAACACGTGTTTCGCCGGCACTCTGGTGCTGCATGACAGCTACGAGGGGTTAGGCTCATCAGTGGGTTTCCCAGTATTCCCGAGGGTTATGTTTAGTAGATATTTTAGTTTTGCAATTGCAGCTTTTTAATCTTCTCAGAAGTTACAGATTTGTTCCAAGTTAGCATGCCTATTGAAATTTCTTAAATATTACGCGATTTATCCGCTGTCATTGGGGGACTTCAGTGCAATTACGCATACCAAATTCCAGTCTCAAAAAGACTGATTTATTCCACCATAGCAAATAATTTCTGAGGAAATTAGATAGCTGCAACGTTGACCAACGGGACTCAACTTGTTGTTTGATCCTCTTGTTATGGCAGAACGGAAACAGATTTCCCATTGGCTGGTTTGTTGTTTTGTTTAAGTTGTACTTGGGATGTCTAGAGACTGAACCCAGTCAGTGTAAGGTGTCACTGGCTATCAGCGGCACGAATACAACATAAAAGCTTCCACGTTTCGACGTCTGGGCCCCTTAACTCTCTACCTGACCATTATCAACCGGCCTGATCCCTGGTTTTAATTTCAGAAGACGTCCTTCTTGATTTTGAGCCATCCTTTTTTCCTTCTGAACTCATCTTTCGCCATTCCCCAAATGCGCGCGAATTCGAGCATTTTCACAATGACAGCTGAACCCTTAGTCTTCCTGTGTAGTTGCAAATGAATGACGTTGTGTACTGACTACGCTGACAGGTTACCGAGGCATCTGTCGAATTGTGTAAGTACGCAGATGAATTATCAGCTGAATCTAAGCATTTGCTTTGGTGTGGTCTGAGGCCATCTTATCTGATGCTTGTAAGCGTCCCTCTGTGCCATTCGTCAAACCGGTTGCTCTAGACCCTCAACGGAACGCACAGAACTGACGATCAGCGCTTTCATCTGGAATACTATAGTGTTCGGATTATCTTGTCATCGGACATATTGATTACACAGAATTAAGTGGGCGCTCCCTTTCACTCAACGTGACTGAAATCTCATCCGACACTTCTCTAGTCAGAGCTGAAGTAGCCAGTAGTAGCTAGTTTTTGCTGTTCCGTTTGGGAAAGAATATAGTTTATTTTGTCCCATCAGTTGGAGCAAATGTGTGCTTCGGACGGCCGTAATTTTGGCCTAAGAATGTTGCTTTCAGGGTATCCGATAGTCAGGAGTTTTCATAAGTCAGTCTCAAGAAAGGCTTTCCGGCATGAAAAATTATAAACCCATCTAAATCCTTGCTGTCGCCGATGTGCAACCTGTTTTAGAAACCATATTCGTCATATGATGATGCGGAGTTAAGCGTCTCAGAATTTCGTTTTAATTTAATTCTAGGTATAATGGCATTACCGACAAAGACAATGGAGACTGGAATGGCCATTTCTGGCCTATTAGCAGTCGTCCGGCAGTCATACCCAACCCGAAGTGCGGAAAACCCGAGGTTTGCACTCGCGACCTATTAGTTAGAGGTCCAAAGCCTCTAACCACTGGGCCAGAAACCCGTTGCCCTGTCGGTTTCGATCGGGAATATTAAACGGTAGGGTGGATCATAGGGTGGACTGTTAAACATTAAACGCAGTCAATCGAAAATTTGAGTGACAGATCTTCAGGATAACTCTAATGCGCGCAGTTCTCCCTGGTGAATTTCCATTCGATAAAATCTCCATTGAAGAGGCAATTCAGCAAAGCTTCCCTAGGATATCCGGTCCGTTCGAACGTCTTTCCCCGGATCTCATTAAGGACTGCTTGGAAGTGTTCTGTGAGATGTTAGGATGAAACACCCGCCTTTGTGAGGTTGGAAGTACGAACAGATTGGGAAAAGATCGAGCCGATCCAAGGAGGGCAGTACGTTTAGTCCTGAATGTTTTTGCAGCTGTGTTTGCAAACAACACCCAAATATTATGACTTATTAGGTAGATTTTGCTTACGTTCTCGTTTTGCTGCAATGAGATAATTTTTTAAATCCAGTAAGAGTTAAGGCGTTCACATCAGCAATTTTAGCGTCACGCCATGAGGTTATTAGTGCTTACATGCTTAATTAATGCCTTCCTGACAAATTTTAGGAAATCACGAATCCACGAGGCACTCTTAAACTACTTTATCGATTTTTCAGAGTTTAGTAATCCTTTCAAGTAAACGAAAAGCGTACTGTTTCGATTAGACAATTTCGCCGGAATTGGAGAACTCAAGACAGTTTGATGCAGAGTTTATCCGGTTGTCCGTATTTCTAGTGAATCCTTGCATAGATCATACCTTGAGGGAGTCATTTTACTTGTTTCGGTCGCAAAAAAAACATCATGAGAGAATAACCGCGCACTGTTCGTGCTTACAGTGCGTGACCTATCTCATGAAATGTTAGCTGAAATTCTGAAATGCGTCTTCGATTAGGAAGGAATACTTGGTCGCGGTTGTGATACTGATTATCCTAAGGCATACTCTTATGAGATTTTAGACTCTGCAGGATGTCGGCTTTTAAATGCACTTCTTGTCAATCTCCTGTAGAAAGCGTGCTCGGCAAACAATGACTTCTTAAGTAGCATGCATTTTTCCCATTGATTTTCGATGGTCCTGGAAATTAAAATATATTTGATAGAAACCACAAACAAAAATATGCCTTCTTTTAATCAATCAATAGATAATCACGTCTTCTTTATATTTTATACTTAAGAAAGCAGTATAATTAGGTTTTAAAAAAGTTTTCTAATTGCCGAAAAATTTGGAGCCTGATCATTTGTTGCATTAGCGCTTAGTGATTACACTCTACAAGGTGCATGCGTTCCGCGTAAAGAAAATCACATATTTTTCGATGTCATTAAGGAGATATCATACAGGGTCCATAAAATTGTGCAATGGATGCGGATCATGTTTTACATTTCACGAGGAGCAGTGGTAAACGTCCAGGCACGATGCTATGTGAATGGACATATCGCGGTCTTTAAAAGTCCCATAACTAGAAACTTTTTTAAAACCTATTTATACTGCTTTCTTAAGTATAAAATATAAAGAAGACGTGATTCTCTATTGATTGATTAAAAGAAGGCATATTTTTGTTTTTGGTTTTCATAAAATATATTTTAATTTCCAAGACCATCGAAAGTCAATGGGAAAAATGCATGCTAATTAAGTAGTCATTTTTTACCAAGCATGCTTTCTACAGGAGATTGAAAGGATGTGCATTTTAAAGCCGACATCCTGCCGAGTCTAAAATGTTATAAGAGTATGCCTTAAGATAATCAGTATCAAAAACGCGACCAAGTAATCTTTCCTAATCGAAAACGCATTTCAGAATTTCAGCCAACATCTAATGAGATAGGTCACTCATTGTATGTTAATGGATTCAAATATAATCCTGAAGAAACGAGCGAATAATGTTCCCATTTCAGTACTCGGGTTTCCTGCTATTCAAATATTTATGCTTTAGTCAGGGACTTCAAAATGCAAGCAATTTGACATTCATGTCAAATTCTTTTTCAAGTCACCCTCAGCTGAATGCCATGTCACTGAAAGTAGCGCGATCTGGAAAGGCCCGAGCCACTCGACAAATACGGAATCAACCACAGCCTTTGCCTTGTTTTGCAAAGACCCCGTTGTCGCAGTGGACTTCAGCCAAGTCTGCAAAAGCCGCACAGTTTTTTTGTGAGCAAAAAACAAACATATGCAGTCGCCAACATAGATTTCGTGTCAGGGGGTTCAACGACCAAGGGACGGTAAGTGCAAAGTCTGCCGAACCGTCGCGTGCATCGGAATGTTGCTCCTCACGAATATGTAACATCGTGACATTTGGTTAGAGAGCACTCGAAAGCACTCCGTGATGCCCTACCACGACCTAAATACCCTCTGTTCTGAAATGGTAACTACCCCCTAGTCCATAATACAGTGTATCCGGCCTGTTATTAGGCTAGCATTTTAACAATTTTACATGCGAACTAAAAAGTGGCTGCTTTTTTTATTGTGAGCGAGTTTTTTGTCACAAAGCAGAACACTTAAGTAATAAGTCAAAATACAACACCTACTGTTATGAGTTTGGACAATGTATCAGCGTTTCTTCGCATTTGGGCTAGAAATATGATTAAAAAAACAGACACTAAGTTGTATTCAGGTTTAATTGATTGTCGTTACCGATCACTCGGATGACGATAACCCGGGGAGTAGTAATCAAGAATCGATTTGTTTGCAAAACTGACGAAATTCAGCTATTTGTCGTCCTTCACAACTGACATACCTTGAGCGTGACAAGATTGCAGTGCTGATTGCTGTTAGTCTTAGTATCGGAGAAAGACTTCAGTCCACAGAATAGTAATGCTTTCGCCTCTAACCATTTACCAAAGGCTTCAGTGAAGGTCGTCGTTGTGGAAGTATAAAATAACTGAGGTTGTGAGCTGAGAGTCACATAACCCGGAGAGATTCTTGGAGAAACCAGATCTTCCCTGACAACCCAGTTGACAATAGTAACTAAACGTACAACGACAAATTTTGCTGCAACTGCAAACTGAATTGTAAAATAGTTCTCACGACCAAATTCCAAGTGTCTACGAAGTAAAGGAAGAGAATCTTGTCTTCCGTTATGAAAGCATGCGGATTAAAGTGCAGAATACCCTCAGGTTAGCAAAAGAGATCCGGGTCGATAATCTGAGGAAAGGGAAGTGCTCACACTTGAGGCTTGGTACTCAGGTGCCAACTTCACCAACAGGCATCTAGACCTTCCTTCGACCTATAAAGTACTACGTCACTACGTACGCCGTGACGAAGACAAGACAGTCATACAGAGCCTAAGAATACCGAGCAAACACGGCCTGTCGACCAATTCCCCCAAAAGGGGGGACGCAAACGCGACTAACCCCGATGGAGTTAACGACACACAATACAGGAGGCCACCAGCACTCACAAGCGACGGCCAGTAGGTCAAAGCAGTGAAAGAAGAAAAACCGATCAGCCCACGACTAACTAATCCGGCTGTCTATTCAAAATTCTGATCGATTTTTGCACTAGACGCTTTGATAATGGAGAGCCGCCCAAGTTCTTCGAAACGTCAGCCGGTGAGCACTTCCCTTTCGTTAGAAAAATACCCTGTTGCTCTAGCCATAGCTTTGTTCGCCGGACACTTCCGATTTACGCCTAAGCTCCTCATCGGGGACAAAGACTAGGCAGAAGCCTGCGTAGTAAAAAAAGGCATTCAGCACATTAATCCCAAGTGTTCGTACCTGGTGCGACGCCTGCTTGACCATCCACACTCGAGTCGTGGGTGGCCATGATTTAGTCAGCAGTGTTAACGATTTTGTGACAAGCACTCGCTAATTTGACTTGTCCATACTGTCCTTGGAAGTAGAGTTAGCAGTACGCTTGGGATGTGACCTATATAAGCATTGAATATGCTCATTTCGTCCAACTACAGAAGTCCCGTCTAAGGACCCGCTTCAATCTCGATAGCGCAATCTACGCGCAGGTGAGAGGCACACCAGCCAGACCGCGGATTTCATGAAACTGTTGGATTTGCAGGACTTCCGAAACGGCCGGCTAATACTCTGTGCTCTACAAATGCAAGATACTTCTTCTAAACCAAAAGAAATCAGATTTTATATTTATAGGAACTTCTCGACATCCTCTATCTCGATATAAAAACCACGATGGGGGAGTAGAGGAGCAATCTTTCAACCTCATCCAAAGGCATGGATAGAGAGACAAGTGACTACACAATGAGGACTGGGCAGCAAGCTTATGAAGGATTGTGATATCTGTATGGCATAAAGTTGTATCGGAAACACACTTAAAAATGGCTGATAGAAAAGGACGCACTGGTGTGGACAAATATGATATTCACGGATGGAAGCGAATATGCGAATCCCAGGTTCTTGTTGTAAAGAAGATGAACACACGATCTCTGGGACGGAAGGTGTAATAGTCTACCATATATAAAGATCGTGTTCGAAACGATGGAACGTATCGCTGGACAGCTCGGCGTGGGTATCGTTCACCGTCCGACAGCGACCATGCGCAACAACATCATGCGAGTGAAGGATCGACTAGACGTGGGAGAACAATCGGGTGTCGTCTATCAGATCCCATGTCGGGACTGCCCTCTTCACTACACAGGACAGACCGGACGACGGCTTAGCTCGCGACCAATGGAGCATAAACAGGCAGTGCGAGAGGCGACCCGCTATCTCAAGTCGCTACTCACACTCTGGAGTAAGACCACGAATTTAGCTTCGCGAGCATGGGGATAATGGCGCGGACCGGTAATAAGACAGGGTGAAGACTGCTGGAAGCCGGGGTGTCTGACACCAACTCCATCAACAGACACGTTGACATACTCCCCTGCTATCACGCGCTCCGTTACCGCGGCAAAGAGGCGAGACCCAATTTTCAGCCAAGGGTGCACGCCGTCACGCCGCCGTTAGACGGCGTTGGGACTCAGCTTATCGCGAATACCACCCTCTGCACTCATATCTCCTCTTCATTTCACGTCGCACTCTCACAGTCCCTGACGATGGCCTCCTGTACGAGACCAAAAGCTCAGACTAATACCCCTTCTGTCCCAGAGATCGTGCGTTCATCTTCATTACAAATATGATATCATCCCAAAATGTGCAGACGTTACAGGCCACGCCGTCGGGATTGATGGGACGGAAGGTCTCGCAAAATGTGCCATACGCCTTAGCCGCGAGCCGAGGTTTTAGAAAAACTGTCTTTAACTATCTGGTCACATTTCCTTAACAGTACTGCTTGTTTTGATTAACGGACACCACACTGCAAAAGTTTCTCCGTGCAGTACGTGTGCTGGATGATCAAGGCATTTAATATTTTATTCTTAATTATTACAGCAAATCCGACTCCTTATTTCGCTAGCAGTCGGTGATTGTCGATAGCGTCTTTCGCGTTCCCTACAAGCGTACCCGCAATCAGTTCCTGGCTGCCTTTTAATGTCGCGTTCCGTTGCCTCAGCTTTTTACCTTTCGACACCTCGAAGCAAATTCAAGGAGGCAAAGTGCTGCTTCGACCTACACCGCGTAAAAACTCGGGGAGATATACAGTGAGTGACCTATCTTATGAAATGTTGGCCGAAATTCTGAAATGCGTTTCCGATTGGGAAGGATTACTTGGTCGCGGTTGTAATTCTGACTACCTAGCGGCATACTTTTATAACATTTCGAACTCGGAAGAATGTCGGTTTTTAAGTGCTATTCTTTACAATCTCCTGTAGAAAGCGTACTCGGTTAAAAAATGACTACTTAAGTAGCGTGCATTTTTCCCATTGATTTTTGATGGTCTTGCAAATTCTAATGTATTTTATAAAAACCATAAACAAAAGTATGCTTTCGTTTAGTCAATCAATAGAGAATCACGTCTTCTTTATACTTAAGAAAGGAGTATAATTGGGTTTTAAAAATTTTCTAATTATGAGACTTTTTAAGATCGCGAAATGTCAATTCACATAGCAGTTTACCACTGCTTCTCATGAAATGAACAACATGGTCCGCATCCATTGCAAAATTGTATGGACTCTGTATGATATTTCCTTAATGGCATAGAAAAATATGTGATTTTCTTTACGCGGAACGCATGCCCCTTGCAGACTGAAATTACTAAGCGCTAATGCATCGAATGATCAGACTCCAAATTATTCGGCACTTGGAAAACTTTTTAAACCTAATTATACTCCTTCCTTAAGTATAAAATATAAAGAAGACGTGATTTTCTATTGATTGACTAAACGAATACATACTTTTGTTTATGCTTTCTATAAAATATATTAGAATTTGCAAGACCATTGAAAATCAATGGGAAAAATGCATGCTACATAAGTAGTCATTTTTTACCGAGTACGCTTTCTACAGGAGACTGAAAAGGAGTGCATTTTAAAGCCGACATTCTGCCGATCCCGAAATGTTATAAGAGTATGCCGCAAGATAGTCAGAATTACAATCGCGGCCAAGTAATCCTTCCTAATCGAAAACGCATTTCAGAATTTCAGCTGACATTTCATGAGATAGGTCACTCAATTCAAGCTTTCTCGGGCATAGTTTCAGCTGCGGTCAGCACGCAGTGCATAAAGCTGTTAACTCGAGTTTACTCGCAAGTTATTACCGTGCGTGGTTATGTTATGGATGATACGTTCCGCTGCTCCAGAAGCGTCTGACATCAAACAGCTCATGCCACATCCCCAGTTCCTTTCTCCCCAACAATGGCGATTTGCTTTGCAGAAACCGCTGCAGACAAATTATAGTGCAGACAGGTCACTGGCGAAATAGCAGATCTCTCATTAATCAAAGGATAGGGCAGGGTCATAAATGCGGGCGGAGGCACAAGCGACGGTTAGTTAGGCGTTCTGTTTTACTCACGGAGGCAGCCGGCTCTGCCTTTTACTGGCACCTGAGGGCTTGATCACTGAGTTTGGACCGTTTGAATTGGAGTTCACACATGTCTACCTAAGCCCACTGTTGACACTGTCAGATATTACTTAGATTAGAGCGTATTCAGTGGTCTATATACAGTAGGTGAGTTATCTCATGAAATGTTAACCAAAATTCTGAAATGCGCCATCGTTTCGAAAAGATTACTTACGTTTTCCAACTGATCATAGGGCGCATAATTTTTTGATTATTCAATTACTTCGGGATGCTAGCTTTTTGAATAAACTTCTCCCCAGTTGCACGCAAAAACCACAGATTTTAAAAAGCGACTACTTGTGTAGCCTGCATTTTCCTCATTGATTTTTGGTGCCATTGAAATTTTAGTCCTAGTTCATGGAAAGTATGCATAAAAATATTCATTCTTTTACGCATTCGGTAGTAAATTACGTCTTCGTCAAATTTTGTACTAGAAGAAATGACATAACTTGATTCTTAAAAACGTTTCTAATTCCTGAATGTTTCTAAGCCTTACTTGCCGTTACATTTGCATTCAGGGTTCTCAAACTACAAGCCGTATAATTTCCGCGTACGGAAAACCATACATTTCTCTACGGTACTGAGAGGAGACCATATGGTGTTCACAAACTCTACCAGTGGATTTCAGCCATGCCGTTATCTTTACAAGCCACATTTGTAAATGCAGGGACGTCACGTTTTATGAAAGGTCATTTTACGATCATAAAAAATCTCATAATCAGACACTTTTTAAAATTCAGTTATATCTTTCCATCGAATATACGGTTGGAAGAAGGCGTAATGTTCTATCTAAAGAGTAAAAGAATGGACATTTTGTGCATCTTTTCAATGAGGTATAATTGCACTTTCAAGAGCATCGAAAATCAATGAAGAAAATGCATGCTACATGAATAGTCATTTGTTACAGAATGTCTTTTTGCATGCAGCTGGAAAGAACCTCTGTCGAGAGCTGGTATCCCATGGTAACTGGATTTTGCAGAACTGTGCTGCATAATGATTAGTTTTAAGACCCTACTTAAGTAAGCTTTCTGAAATAGAGACACATCTCAGAATTTCGGTCGACATTTCATGGGTTGGCATTCTTACTGTATTTATTGAGCAGCAGCTTATACATTTAAAACCTGCCAAAGGAAATTTAAGGTAATATTAATAGAGAAATGGCAAGATAAATCAGACATAAAACTGTGACAACAATAAAACTCACTGTTATTACCGAGAGGTACCTTAAACTCCTTGAGAGAGACGCTAATCAATTGGGTACATGCATTGTATGAGAGAAACCTGAGGAGCTTCACTATGAATGTCCTAGGCACGATGTTTGTCTTCTTTGGCGTACGTTGCGGAAGTCTGTGTGTCATTAGCAAATTCAGGCATTACGTGCAAACACGAGCACGGCCGTTAATTATTTGATTAAGTCTATTTTAAACGGAACTCTCATTCTTACACCGACCTATTAATGACCGAGATTAGGACAAGCATCTATCAGCGAGCAGTAATTGCCCGTGAGATTCAACAGTAAACTCCTTTGGTTTTCACACAGCTTAACAAAAACATGGACTTTTATTGTATTCGAAAGCGGCAGGTGGATGCTTTGCTGCGTCCCAAAGTAATTTGAAAAAAGTGTGACTTGCTAAGGTCGCCGCGGAGACTTATGAAGGAAATGCACTTTTGTTCTGCGAAAAGCGTTACTAGATGTTTTTCTATTACTTCGGTTGATCTTCCAGACATGCTCCCATTATCTAGTTTTTTTTAGCAAAAGCTTGTGAGAAACTCATTAGTCTTTAATTCTTGTCCAACATGAACTAGGAATGCATCAGAAAGCTACAGTAACCGTTCTCTTTGAGGCCAATTCCCACCATGTTGTTGTTGTATATGACCGGTTTTGGGTGCCGATTACAAGCAATTTTTGCACGATTCCCGTGCTAAAGACCCATGGAGTTCTGGAGCACAAACGGACAACTCGGAGACTGAACCCAAACTCAACTTGCAACGTATGTTAGGGAAACTAACCACACTTTCGTTCTTCGGCCGGGACAGCTCGCAGGCAAAAACTCTAACACTTGCGGCATGGTAATCAGATGCCAAATTCATCAATAGACATCTGAACCTTCCTACAGCTTACAAAGCCCTGTGTCATTACAGTCCTGAAGCTCAGGACAAGAGTACCACACAGAATTTAAGAAGGCCGTGCAGACACAGCCTCGCGACGGGTTCACTCGACGAGGAAGAAAAAGAGCCGCCAGACCGACCACTCCCGACAGATGTTCAATCACCTCCCCCTAACCAGGTGGTGACTCACAACGCGCGCAGCCGAAAAGCCCGCCAAACATCCCCCGATAGGCCGAGGCAGCGAGAGAAGAGAAAAATCGATCAGCATGGGGCCGACCGGCGCGGAATGCCACTTCTAGTTTTGTTCGATCAAGTGCACTGAATGAATTGACGATGAGCGAACCAAGGTCTCCAAAACGTCAGCATACCAGTAAACTTGTTCCTGTGAGTCCATCTTATTCCTCATTCTATAGATTGATTTGTCTATTAGGTTGAATGTAATGATTCAAAATACTTATTTCCTCTAGTAAGACTGGCATAACTGCAAACAATTTACTTCTTAAAAAATCAATAAGAGTTTTTCAGCATGATAGATTCTGGCCTATGCTTTGTTCCAAACAAGTTCATTTTTAAAGCCTGGTGCCAATTCAGACAAGGCATCCCTTGGAATAGCCACCCAAAAGAGGGTAGTGGGGTGATCCAACATAAAGACCGCACCCTTTCTGACCGAGTGGAGGAAATCATATCGTTGAAATCTCATCCCATAGAAAGCGTCATGAAAAACGTGTTGACAGTTTTAACTTCACCCCTAGAGTAGAGACCAACAGACACCAATGCAGCATAAAATTTTTGCTTTGCTAGTCAATTACCATATTTAAAGATAGACTATAAACTGACTCGAAAAAAATAGAATGCAGCATAAGGTATTTCAACCTTAACAATTGGCATTTTCGTTTAATCCGATAACGCCGGTCTTCGGCCTGCGTCATGCATCGTCGTGCAAATGCCAGTGTTAGCTAGAATACGTTGCGTAACATAAAACACCCTTATCGACAAAGTACTTTTCACATACTGACTATTAGCCGCTGTACAATTCCCTGAATGAACTCTACGGGCAGGATGAACTGGTGTATACTATTCTCATATCTCTGTCGGCCTTAGTGGTGGAAGCGTTACTCGATGGTCAGTTGACTCGACGTTTGACTCTCGGGTGGGTTGAGGCATCACTGGTTGATTACAGCAGAATACTGGTTATATATACGTTTAGAGAACAAGGTCGTGCAAGTGATGGATTCCGTGCAAAATGCCATTTACAAATAAAATATGGGTTGCAACAATTTCCATAGCAGTAATCAGACGATGAGGTGGCGAGCATACGCAGCTTTCGATAAATTCTCGTCGGGCCAGTACAGTTATATGGGAACGGGGTAGAAGTAAAGCATGGCAGCGATAAGAAAAATCGATAAAAGTTCGCCTTAAAACGCAGGCGGGGTGTGGGAATGTGGGAGAGGGAGGGGGGGGAGTAATAGCAGTCAGTGTCAGGGGCGAGGTGAAAGCGGAAGGGCGCGGAGAGTTGCAACGTTAGTCGACCTTCGACCCCTGTAGGCGCAGAGCCTGAACGTGGTTCTTCTGTGCGCATAAGATTGGCTTTCGTAACCTAATGGCGGTCGCTTCTGCTGTCGTTAACAGGCGCTGGCCTAGTAGCTTAGGGTAGCTTGATGGGATTGTATAAATCCCACGAAACGCTTCATTGAGGTCCACTCGGTGTCCGGAATCGACAACATGCGCGAGAATGGCGCTGCTTATGCTCCTGGTTTCGCCTTTTCCCAGCCATGCCGGGAGGTGTTCCCGTATGCTCTTGGGTAAGCCCCGACTCGTGCGACCAATATAGCCTGCTCCACAGGAGCAAGTGAAGGACTAGATACACCTTGAGGTTGTCTGCGGTGGCTACTTATCCTTACCTTCTCCGCGTAAAATAGGGTAAGTAGAGAAATATGTTTAGCCTGGCTGATATCACATGTGTTCATGAGAGCAAAACGAGGGATTGTGTCAGGAGAATAAGGAAGTTGAAGACAACTTCGAAAAGTGAGTCCTATGAGTAAAACGAAGCCCTGACAAAACGACATTAAACAGCATCGTAAGTTATGCCAACGAGAACAGCAGCGTCTAGGATGAACGACCCAACCGATACGATCTGTTCTGAAACATCCCAACACAGGCCATGGTAGGTAATGCAAATGTAAGAGCAACGTTTACGATGAGAGAGGGAAGCCAAATGATCGCTTCCCAATTGTATAAACTAGGGGCATCTGAATCGTAACATCAATGACAGACGCCCGAAAGCGAGCTCCATGTTTAGAGGAGTAGTGAACAACTTACAGCCTACTTAAACAAGTACAGTAGGCATTATTTGTATGCCGAAGATACTAGGACCCTCAACCTACCCTTACCAGCATTAGAAGTCATGGTCTCTAGAATGCAGCATTCGAGAGTCCCAGTTGAAGATTCAAGTTTCGCCCTGTTTTACGGACGGCAGTATTTCGACAGACCAGGGCTTTTCCCGATCACATCACCGTAGACAGACCGCGCAGCAACTTGCGTCAGTAGATACTTAAGAAGCAAAATCCCATGGCAGATGAAAACGATTAATAGTGCCTAGTAGTATGTCTGAGGCAAATAAAATGTCAATATTAGTCGTTAAAACGAAATCAAACTCAGAACGCTTAGAAAACTTCCGGATGGTCTCTTTGCCTTAAAACAAAGTTTAATCAGAATCGTGGTAACGAGAAATATCAGCGGACCAGAAGTTTTTATTTCATATTGGAATGAACTGGGCACAAATAAGTGACAGAGGTAACCCGAATTAGAGACGTTTTTTTGAGGATGAGAAGTTATCCTCTCACGTTCAGGTTTCCCTACCGGCCTCAATTACAGCAATATGTAGCTTCCACCAATTATACTGCGCAAGACTGACTGCCGAAGCAGGCTTCCCTTAACGGCCGGCCCGAAAGATAGAAGAGTATTAACAGACAACCCGAATTGGTAGGAGGTTTTACAGATTTAAAAGAGAAAAATGACTGCGGCAGATTTTATTTCGTAGCCCTACCTGCAGTAGACAAGACCCAGCCTAACCCCTAACCTCAAACCCTAGATCCTAGCAGGTGCAGCCACGAAGTAAGATCTTGCCAGCTCTTTAAAGAGCAAAGCAAAACAATCTGGGCTAATTGGAAACAATCAACAGTAAGGGGAGAGATTTAAATTCATGCGACGCTCAAAGCAGCTGATCTATGAAGTCGCAAGTATGCTGACTTTTACCTGTTCAGTTGAGTAGAAAAAACCGATCAGAATGTGCATATTCGACTTCGCCCGTCTGCTTGTCCAATATCTCTGATAACAAACTCACGAGCTTGAATGGAAAAAAGATACTTACCTGATGCCCCAATCTTCTCCATGTTAAGCGGAGAACGTCCTTTACCCTCATGCATTTGCATTTATCCCCCCTTGTAGAAGCATTAGTCCTTTGCAGTCATTTGAAATACTACAGTGGGATGTCGACCGCCGCCCACTGGCTGCATCAGGTACGGGTTACCGGGCGATGAATGTTGTTCAGTCTCGAGGAAAATGATTAGAGCTCAGGAGGTTTAATTGAATTTCTCCCAAATGTTTTGATGCTGAAGCATGGAATTTCAGGTGAGATTCCTGCATAAAATTAACGGTATTTGCGAATCCAACAAAAAGTCTGTTTTTTTTTCTCGGGCCAATATTTTGGGTTTAATTTTCCCTGAAATCCGATTAAAACTGAGATTCATTTTTGTGAAAGTGACAGATCTTAAAGGTACCAGGAAACTTAGTTTTCAGATGTTTTTCAAGTCGTCTAAATTTTAACGTTTACCTTTCACGGCAAACTGCCTATATTATCTAGGTAGTTCTCCATGAACACTGAGAATATATCATTGTCCCTGAAAGTGGACTTAATGCAAGCTGGTGAATGTCGAAGAATGAGCAAACGTTTACTTATTTATGTTCCCTTTTTAGCTCTTGTAATTGAGTTTACTACGCATTCCGACCCAGAACATAGTCACCACTGCCCTGTTTCATTCTTGACGCACACTACCTGCAAGTCGACATTTTGTTGTTTATGCAGTTCGCACGATTCATTTCTTTTCTCATGCGTGCCGGTCGAACCAACCTGGACATCAAAATGCCGAGTTGTCTTTGCATCTCTTACGGGCTCCGACAGCCGTATATAATCTAGTGAAGAAGAAGAGTGGAGCACCGGAACGCTTTTTTTATTGTCCCGAGCCTTCAAACTCGTGCAGGAGTCCATCGTCAGAGGCAGTAGCAGCAACAGAAGAAGCCACAGTTATAGGGCATATAGGTCAATCACCGACAGACGGCGCAAGACTGGAGGTGATTACACAGAGCTCTGTACGCCGGCGCCAGGATAAATCGATTGACCGAGTTCTCATCCGAGGCCCAGGCTTCAATCAATTCTCGGACTGTCTTGTTTCCGACGTGGGCGACTATTTTGGTGGCTGCGAAGTTAAACTCGCGACCTATTTTGTAGGTGTGAGCAGCCACTCGTGATAATGCGTCGCCTCGTCACACAGCCAGCTTCTGTTCGTGTATGCGCGATCCGAGCATGCGCTCAGTCTGCCCTGTGTAGTTACAAGGACGATTTTGACACGGAACGCGATACACTACTCCAGATTGCTCTCCAGACTTTAACCGGTCTTTAATTTTTATGACCCTATTACGCATGGTGGCTTTGGAGCGGTGTGCAATTCCAATACCTAGCTTCGCAGCAATGGGCTCGGTCGCTTCTGAAACATCCTTGATGTATGGCAGAGAATCCCATATCGTCAGTGATGTTGGTGTTCGAGTCCTCTGGTGGCGACCGCGTAGACAGCAACTTATGAATGCCCTCGGACAGCCATCCTGCACAAACCTCTCGCGGATATAACGGGCCTCACGAACTCTGTCCTCCGGTTTGCTGCAATGAGTTTGGATCCGTTTTAAGAGCGTTTTCACACAGCTTCGTTTGTGAGCCACCGGATGGTTGCTGTGAAAACTGAGAAGCTATGTGGTGTTCGTTGCATTCCTGTAAACTTCGCAGTCACCAAAATAGTCGTCCACGCCGAAAACAAAACAGGCAGAGAATTTGTTGAAGCCTGGGCCTCGGATGACAACTCGGTCAATCGATTTATCGATATGGCGCCAGCGTACAGAGCCCTGCGTAATCACCTTCAGTCTTGCGCCGTCCGTCGATTATTGGCCTACATGCCTTATAACTGTCGCTTGTTCTGTTGCTGCTACTACCTCTGACGATGGACTCCTGCACGAGTCTGAAAGCTCAGAACAATAAACGAAGTGTTCCGATGCTCGACCCTTCTTCTTTACTTATGCATGCACCTTGAACTCGACGTTTCGCCTTCATTCACATAATCTAGTGCCCAGATGCTGGCGTGACCGATAATATTGTGGAAGTTTGCCTACCTATATTTACTTAGTCTCAGAGCCACGTGCGGCTGATTTAATATTTGCTTCCCGCCTTGTTGCAACTATTGCCTGATCTTCTCTTCTTCAACAGATTTTCCGAAGTTACGCCTCATATACCTGTAAGATTTCCATGTATTGGGGAACGCATCCAAAGCAGTAACCAGTCATCCATTCGCGTAACATAAAGCTCATTGGCCAGACGTTTCGGATTCTCCCTCGGGCTGATCATCATTTGCAACGGCAGAGAATGACGACAGAGGCGCAAGTAACGCTGTGCGTTGAGAATACGATTCCCATGCAACGACGGGTGCTATAAATTTTTTTTGCTTTACGTGGCTAGGGTGCCCAATAATATTGTATACGTTTGCATGATGTATGATGTATGATGTTTGTATGTATACGTTTGTATGAAAAAACATAGATTAACCCCATCGCAGGGCCACGCACAGCTGCTTTTATTTGTTTCCTTTCTATTTCAAATAACCACGGTTCGATTTGATTGGCTCAATCGCGGGCCGGCCTTCGACATTACCGTATGTACCTTTTAACACCAGATTTTCGTTATTAGGATTCAGCAATAGACTTCTTGCTCTTCCACCCTTTCTGTTTAGTTTTAATTGGGGATTTGATCGCGAAAGAGTTGTAGAGCGGGCTGGGTGTTACGACAGTAACATAACGCCTGCATCTTTGAAAGAGTTCCTTGACGCAGCTGTTTCGGTTGATGATGGATTGTGTCAATTAATTAGCTTTTTCCGTAGATTCGCGATTGGATCTCTCCATGCGGTGTTCGCCTGGCGAAAACATTTACGACGCTAAGTTTTCGTCCTTTCCCTTCTGACAGGATGGTTTGAGCGTTAAAAATAGTGTTTAGACGGTCGTAGCATTATTCTAAATGTGTAGTCAACGCATCGTTACTAGATTTTGATCGCCGCCCGGAATCAGTCATAGATAGCAGATTTACAGTGTACTTAAACTGAATAAGTACTTATTGATTTCTCAGTAACTACTCCCATCTTTAAAAAACCGCTAATTTAGGTCCTGCATCTTTTCGTCCAATTGTCTACTCCTCCGCACTACTAATGCTTGCTGGAAGAGTCGCCCTAGATATTATAAAGCCTTTTTCTTCCAGTTTTTCTGGCCCTTTACCATTTGTACACAAAACCAAACGCAGTACTTTAGATGCTGTTGCTCTTGTGGTCCATTCTGCTCTAAAAGAATTAGGCAAGGGTTGCCGCGAGTACGCATGCGCTCTTCTTGACTACTCCTCCGCCTTCAATACCGCCCCGCGCCCTCTTCTCCTTACCAAAACATCCGCATGCGGCTCTCCAGACTGCGTTGACTCTTGCCTTGGCGATTATTTTACTTCCCGCACTCAATTTGCCCAATCTGACAAGCGGAAATCTATGGTCCGTCCCAGTGACTGCGGAGTTCTTCAAGGTTCCATTCTATCCACTCGCCTTTTCTCCCTCCACATCGACGATCTAAGCTCCCCTAACAACCTTCTTTTGGTTAAGTATGCTGCTGATGTGGTTGTTGGACACACTCTCAAGAGTCAGACACACCTCCAGTCTCTAAAGGATGGCCTAAACCATGTCCTAGTATGGTCGGAGGAAAATGGTCTCCTAATGAACAACCAACATCAGCTCAGTGTATTTTTCGACTGCGGCCTTCTCCCAGTCCTGAATCCTCTGACATCCCTTCTAACGAGGTATCCTCTTTCAGGTACCTTGGCGTTACTTTGTCATCAAATCTTTCATTTTCCCTCCATATTGAGGCCCTATTTACTAAAGTTCGTTAACGTCTCTATTACATTCGTCGTTTACGTCCCTACCACACACCTCAACCCTTAGTCTGGCGAGTCATCGATGCCTGGATTCTTCTTCTTATCCTATACTGCTCTCCTGTCATTTTTCTTGCTTTGCTCAAAAAAGATCTTTTAATTTGAAACGAGTCCTCCGAATGCTCTCTTCTACCGCTGGTGTTTCTTATCTTTCTTTAACCGACATTATTCTACAACGACATTTCAATGCGGTTAAGCAATTTGCTGGTCGGATTATAGATGACGTTGCCCATCCCTTGAATTCTGATCTTATTTCTGCGAAGTCTTCCTGCCCGGTGCGCCGCAGCTTCCAACTTATATCTTGTCATACATCGGCATCTAAGATCCCCTAACGACTGTCTTATGGTTGAGTATGCTGACTGCGACCCTCTCCTAGTCCCGAATCCTTTGACATCCTTCCTAACGAGGTAAACTTCTTCATTAGATTCGTCGTTTACGTTCTCATCATACATCTCAACCCTTAGGCTGGCGATTCATAGGTGCCTGCATCCTCCCTTTTATTATTTATTGCTCTCCTGTCATTTTCCTGCTTAGCTCAAAAAATCTGTTAATTGTAAAAGAATCCTCCGAATGCTCTCTTCTGCCACTGGTGTTTCTTATCCTTTTTAGTCGATATTATCCTGCAACGACATTTAAATGCAGACAAGCAATTTGCTGGTCGGGTTATAGATGACGTTGCCCCTCCCTTGCATTCTGATATTATTTCTGTGAAGTCTTCCCGCCGTATGCCCCGCGGATTCCGTCTTATCTCTTGTCGCACATCGGCTTTTAGAGCTTCTGTATTTTCATTCCTGGCGCGCCATCTTACGTGTGAAGAGACAGAAATATAGAAACTAAGACTTGAACCGTCCTCATAATAATCGTTCCTTTTGTGTTAACCTTTAAGACTCAGAAATAATCTATTAACTTATTAACTGCCCATAGTGAATGGAGCTAATTATTTTGCTTCAAATTTTGAATTTATGATCTCAAAATAAAGCGTATTCCTCTCTCTTTGGATAGTTTGGTACGCAATCCTAGCTAAATCATGATTAAATAAATGATTTTCAGCGTGTTAGGGTGATTTCTTGGCGATGCAAACCTGGGTCGCTATGTCACGCCTCTAATCGCAGCAGCTCTATCTGGTTTTATGCATGCACTGACAGCCAAACTCCAATGGAGTGAGGAACAACGTTAGAATTACCTGATTTTTCCGCAGAACCCACTTTTGCCATTTAAGTGCCCGCCGTTATGAGAATGACGGTGCAAACGTGACCTGGGGTCTCATCATACGGCTTCGCTACTGTGAGCTGAGTTGAAACAGCGTAATATTCCTGACCAACAGTCGCATTAGCACTTACCTTTATTTCGACTTTGCTTATCTCACCCCTCAACTGACTCCACAGTGCAGAAGATTTCAGACGGCTGTCGACAGAGATGTCGGCAAATTGATGCGACACTAGTTGGGGCTTATTCTGTTGCATCTACCCACTCTGTCGAAATTCCCTCCTCCTATTGTCATATCTTGATCAAGTTCGACCCACCAGATGGTTGCCTGTTCAGTGCTTCAAGATACTAATTGATCGGTGTCCGTTCATTCTCGTACAAGGAATGCCACTTGTAGTCCAACTAAACTATACAACATGCTTAGCATTGCAGCAACCACGCTTTCAGCTCCCCAAATCAGCAAAATATTTACCAATCGATACTCTTGGGTCCGATCGACCGAAACTTATTGGACAAAGGTGTCTTCAGCAGAGGCAAACATTGGTTTTTACTGGACACGACCGTGTATGTTTGGTGACAATAGTCGATGCAGTAACCTTAGGAAGCCCGTTGACACTTGTGCCGGAATTAAGAAAAAACCACAGTGTCTCGTTTCTGGATTTGCGATAAGCAGACGTGGCTGCCATTGTTCAGCCGGTAAAATTGTTGGCATTGTTTTTGGGAGTCGGCGACTCTGTGTTGTTTGAAGATGTCCGTTTGACGGGAAATACGTGTCTCCTGTCTCCTGTGTTCAGCCAATAAAATATTATCTAATTTATAGGGGTTACGGACTGTTTAACGTGGCATTGCAGATGCGTTAAGCACAAACGGTGATCAGATTGACCCACAGTGTTTTTTTTTATCGGGTTACGATAAGGCTGCGCGAACCTAACCTACAGTCGTACATGTGCATGTGACCCGCCTTAGCCGTAGGCTTTCGCGCCGCTTTGGCCAGTGCGCCTAATCCCACCACCATTGGTTGACAGGCTCGAAGAATCAATCAATGTATGAGAGAGGAAAGATAGAGTGAGGCCCAGACTAGGGAATCCATCCTCACAGCTAATCCGCGGATTCCCCAGTATAACAAATCTGACATGCGTGAATCTATCACAGTGAGCTAAGAGGCCCGATTTGAAGGGTTTCCAAGCGCAGCGTGGAGGGCATTGCGGATTAACCAGAAGACTGAGAGGCAGTCTACGATGGCATGTCCACACACGTGAAGTGCAACTCACCCTTACTGTGGCCCTATACATGAAGTGGGCACCAAGTCGTGCGTGACACACATAGGCCGGCTGCTTAACTTTGCCAGCCGCTGCATCCGACCTCACCTCCGGTCGTTTCAGCATTCTCTGGCTATTGGAGAAAAGTTGGTGAGGCAGGAGAGAGTGTGGTGGATGCTGTGCAAGTACGTCCCACCATTTAGTGTTGGGTTGCACATTTCAACTATTCTAAATTTTATCGTATTGTAATCTATATGACGTATTCCTTTTGTACGTCATTTTATTTCTCTAGCCAAATGCTTGTGGAATTTGTTTGAGAGTTTTTTATCAAACCAAAAATTGATTACTTTGAGTCCAGAGAAAATGGAGTGTCTGGTCAGTAAAAGCAAACATTTCCGACATCTTCATCGTTTCACGTTTGTATGTTCCTCATTACTGATTCAATATACCTTCGACGGTCAGATCAGATCAGATCAGATTTATTAAGGGAAAAGTAGGCGAGCGCCTTTGAACTCTCTTTTGGTTACAATAACGTCATAAAAAAACAATGTGTAAGGCAAGTGTGAAAAAAATTCGGTAAGTACTTACATACAACAAGCATTGGTCACTGGTATGAATTTGTCTGGGAATGCCTTCTATGTAAAAATTGTACAATATCCAGTACGGTACTGAATGGACCAAGTAATATCAAAGGCAAAAATTGTAAAACGTAATGTTACTAAAATATAGGGAGTAGCATGCTTTGAAACATAAAACGTTAGTTGGGGCGGATGGCACGGGGGGGAGGAATTCGTTAGTTTCTGATGCCGTGGAGGTACATATCCCTGTACTGGTCAAATTTTCTCTTAAATGAGTCCACGGATGAGGACATGACGACGTCCGCAGGCAGGGCGTTCCATGCCTTTACCACTCGGTGGCTGAAGAAGGACCTCCTTGCCTCCAGTTTCGCTCCTGTCACACGTAGTTTCAGAGGGTGTCCTCTCAAGCTAGTAGTGGTGGCCAGCTCAAAGAAGTCGCCGGATGCGAGGCAGCAGTCCTGACTCCGTAACATTCTAAACATTTGAATTAAATCGCCACGGAGTTTTCTGTAGTCCAGGGGAAAGAGGTTAAGATTTGACAGTCTAGTTTCGTAAGGTAGGTTTTGATGACCTCTGACAAGCTTGGTTGCCCGTCGTTGGACTTTTTCGAGGGTGGTACGATCCTTAACAGTCCAGGGTCTCCAGGCCTGTGAGCGCACAAACATCCCAACAACATAAACAATATTCGAAGCGTGACACAGCTGCAAGTAGATTGGCTCATCAGTGGATCCCCTAGCGTTTCCTATGCTGTTTCTGGTGTATCCACTCCATGGAATAATCAAGTGAGTAATTTCAGAAATTTCTCAGTGCAGTCTCAAGTGAGTAATTTCAGAAATTTCTCAGTTAAGTCTCCGGGCCATGGTTTTTAAGGTCAGAAACGAAATTGCAAAGGACATTAAAGTCAAAGACAATCGACTACTGAAGGATAACCATGTAATGCTCAATTTATATATTCACTCAGTAATGGACGCACACCGATTCCTTGGCTTCCTGAAGCAAAAAAGCTTCGTATGGGTGATAGGGGTCACGAATAAGCAACCACCTACCTGGCGAATGTCGGCCAAACTTTGATAGCAGAGAGGAGATGACAGAGTCTTGGGGACAGATTGATAAAGCACTGTTTCGGGCTTGTTCGCTTTCATCCAGCCAATCATAACTCTGACCACCAGCTGGGACGGGAAACACAAACATGCGCAGAGACATACCTGGTGCAGCTGGCACACCACTGGGGTCTACCAGATGGGTCCTAATCACTTCATCGAACCGAAGTTCATCAGTGTCTCGCCACCTGCCATTCTCTGTCGCTGCAAATCGGGTATTTTTTCAGTCAGGAATTGGCGCACACCGATCCGTTGGCTTCCCGAAGCAAACAAGCATCGTGTGGGAGATAGGGGTCACGAACAGACAACCACCTACGAAGCCGAAGTCTGCTATAAAATGTACTAACTACCTACTCACACTCCGTCAGTAAACATTGTTGTGTCCGAAAAGCGAAGTCGACACGAATAAAGCGAGCTGGAACTGTCGGTTACGGATTATTTATCGTTGTAAGTCAGCTAAGATAATGTGACTTGGACACCGTGAAAAGCCGAACCGCCAATTATTCACCCAATCCTCTGGCCAATTAACTTTCAAGCCGTGCTTGCCCATTTTTAACTTTCGCGTCCGTTGCATTTTGCAGTTACGGACCCCGCACGACTAAATGACCTATTTTATTAAGCAAATAAGTTAAATAGCCTCTTTATGGGAATGTGCGACATGAATATTGGCAAGCGGACTCAAGGTGCCCCTTGTCTAGGCCTATGATAATTTGTCGTGCAATCAAACTACAAATTTCTGAAGTTCCGCCAGTCACACCTAGGAACAACCGACTGCTAACTGATGTTGAACACGAGTGTAGGTGCACCTCCCTGTATTACAGGCGTCCTTTCGCTAAATTCCCAGATGGTATTTATTTCCGTGTCCTAACTCTGACCCTCAGTCACCCTCCCCCTGGAGCATGGTACCCCGAGGACACCTATCCCCTTGTCCTGCCCCAAGTGATGGTCAGTAGTTTTGTCTCTCCGAAAGTTTCCTCAGCAAACTTTCCAACCGCTTGCGTCGATAAGAGGGTAGACTGTGCAAAAAATGTCCTTCTAGACAGGACTTACTCGGTCCGAAATCTGAGTTTAGGTCTGACTGCTTGCCTCTGCCCCGACTCTCAATAGACGAATAAGGCGACAACGATGATGGTCATGTAAGTGCACTTCAACCTAGTGAAATCGAGACTTTTAAATTTCTGGTTTTGTACAGCATTCAGCTACATCAGCCTTCTAGACGAGACCAGAATTCAGCGGTCTCCGTTTTTGCAGGTCTGCAGCGCGCTTTTCCAGTAAACGCTGAGAAACCTGATTATTTACTCTTCAAGCAAATTCGACAACTTCTAGGTAAAGCTCAAGCCCTACTAGTCATCTTCCAACGACTCTCGTCATCTCCGGGCTCTTGAACATTTCCTGCAACTCACTGTGTAAAACTCCCCGTTAACAGCTCGCAGTCCTACTTGAAATGGAGTAACTGCTGTTTTTCGGAACCATTCAGTATCGTGGTCCAGGTTCCCTGCTATCACTGAAAGTAAAGGGTTAACATGTGATGTCCGCTTTGCTACTAATGGTAACTCATCCGTGTTTACTTACCCTGCCGGTCAAAACGGCCAAGCGCACAGCGTCGGCGGCGGCGGCGGCGGCGGCGGCAGAACCAATCAAAAACGTCCGCGCGAAAGCACGTGTGTCAATGTCATTGGATTGCCTGACAAAAGTCGTTGTGGCCGTGAGTGATGCTCATGGTAGCAGGCTTTGAGCCAACGGTGTCGTCAGCGCGCATGGACATGATAAAAATGTTATGGAGTCGGGTCAGTTTCCGACTCGGAAATCGCTTATGAAAATGCGGCGAAAGTTCTGCTGCGTTTATTTAACTTGCGAAAGATTATAAAAGTGGATTACACTGCTTGTGTATACTTCAGATTTCGGCTTTTACTATAAAGCAGAGAAACGCCCGAATAAGTACTTCGTCAAAAGACTTTCGTGGCCGGAAGAGATTTGTTTGTGAATCGTTAGATTGACGCAACTCGTACGCTCAATGATCAAACCTCCTTATCAGCTTCTAATCTAGCTAACACCGGGTCTTTCGGGCACGAAAAAGGAATTTCTCGGATTCTGATTTTTACGGGCTATCTAAAAACCCGTAAGAGTTCATGATACGCAAGATTTTAGTAATTCAGTTATTTCTAATTGGTACCATCCCTGAATGTCTGCTGTCTATTTTCGAACAGCTGAAATGTGTTCTATTAACCCACACAGTCGGAGTACAAGTGAAATATTTCTACAGAATTAGGAAAAACCACTTTTTTTCTAATTAAGATATATTTCAACAGGAACCTGTGACGCTGCCAGAGACCGCGTTAAAATAGTTAACTTAAACGCCGTGTCAGTCTTGGAATTGCTGTAAAATTTTGGTGACGCACAATATGAAATCCACATTGACACCTCACCTGACATTTGCAGAAGGAGGAGAAATTTAAAACCCCTCAGTCATATGCATGAGGCTTGGCGTTGATCATAATACTACCTTAAAACTAACCGTTTTTGTGCACTTTGAGATTCGGGCAGACAACGGCTCATTTAAATGGAAAATAAACCACTATCTTATTGGTTTACCGTCTCCAACTTTCTATAAACCTTAATTTGACGGTATGTCATTTGCGCTCTTCTGTTATTACAACGAAGGCATTCAGTCGCTGTTTTGGTCAAGATCATGTCTTACGCTCTGGATGGCAAGTTTATCACTGTACACCCAATCTCATTCACGCGCAATTCGATCGAAACTTAGGCCATTTTATGACAGGACGATGCGTTGTTTTCATTAAGTAAATAAGTGGAAAAGAGACCGTGATTGACATGATAGAGCCTTTCCTCCTTGAAAATCGCTGCATTCGTTACCATACCAAATGTGATGCGCTTAAACCCATCATGATGAGTTAAAATTCCTAACTTTTATAATTGTCAGCTTAGGAAATAACTCGATTCTTCGCCTGAACTATGATCTTCTTGTAATTGGCTGCCTTTTTATGCGGCCTTTGTGTCCCCTCCCACCTGCCTGCATACCACGAGTCTGCGCATGGCACGACTTAGAGAGAGGCTTTATGTCACATCCTTTAGAGTGTCAGACTTTACTTCAAACTGACTTAACTCGAACTTGTCTTAGGAGCATAGAATTTTAAGAAAGAGAATTGTAAAGGCTCAATTTGGATCCACCGCTTAGCCGTCGGTAGGGGTCGGTCACGCTTTCCTGGCCCTAACCGTAAGCCCAATGTGCGCGTTGCAAGTGAAATAAGCCGAAGGAGGATACGGAAACCGTTAGTGGGAAAAGAGCCAAAGCTAAAACTAGGAAGCGATATTTTATGTTTTGGTTAAGAGAAAGGGTTAGTTTTAGGGTTCGGGTTAGTGTCAGTCTGAGATGATGGATTCGAGCAGGAATCCGAAACGTCAGGCTAATAAAGCTCTTGTCCCGGCGATCGTGTCTTCTTCTTCGAGTCAGAGAACTGTTTTTAGGGTTAGGGTTCGTGTTAAGTGAAAGGGTCCCGGTTAGAGCTGGGGTTTGAGCTGAGGGTCAGGTTTACGTTTAGTGTTAAGGTTGGGTTAGGGTAGGGTTACGGTTAGGGCTTGGGTTATGAGTGAGGTTGCAGTTATGGTTTGAGTTAAGGTTAAGGTTCGGGTTAGGATTTGGGTAGGGATTAAGGTTAGGCGTAGGGTTCGGGCTAGGTCTTGTGGTAGGTTAAGGATTAACGTTCGGTTCATAATTGCGTGATGGATTAGGTTTGCTTTTGAGGTTGCGGTTGCGGTAAGATTTACCGATAGGTTTGAGGTATTGCTGCCCTTCACGTTCTGTCACCCAGGCCTTTTGTATGGGAGTCTAGGCTTCCTTCTATCTCGCGGCAGATTTGTCATACATCAGATTGCCTTTTACGTTCCAGTCTTGGTTACTTTTCCCACTAACGATTTTATCATCCCCCTTCGGACACTTCACTTTCAATGCCCCCACTGCGCTTACACTTGAAACAGGGAGAGCGTACTGGGCCCTTGCCTGGTCCTCTCTACAAACTGGCAAAGGGGTTTTAAACTATCACGACGCGTTACCGACTGACTTTGTAACTTTGTCGTACGCAGGACTGAGAGGTAAGCAGCAAAGCCTTCTTTTAAGTGTGACCAAAATGACTATTTACAGGAAAAGGTCTATAAATCCAACTGAAGCGCCGAAGACAGAAATAAAGACACTCCAATATGTCCACCATATCATACTTTCTGTCCGAAGCTATAATGCAGAAATTAGAAAGGTAACTTTTATTTATCACTGCATGAGTCCGTAAGGGTCTAATAAAAATACAACCAACCCTATAGTCACGCAGGCGTCAAAATTATAACCCGGCCAGTAAAACATGTATCTGAGCTCGTCGAAAGTCAGCTGAAAAATTATTAGATATTAGTGACACATTGCACAACCCAGAAACAGGGTTCGGGATTTCGATAACAAAGAAGTCCTTTGCAACGCCATGTGCACCAGTTGTTGCTCAAGCTGTCGTGATCGAACCGGAACTTTGCATCTAGCGGTAGGAAGACGAGATCAGGTGACCGTGTACACGCTGGAAACGAAGAAAGGCCGCGAATTCCTGAGAGGAATGCACTTACGTGTGGCCTACATAGATAGGTATGTCAGTCTGGCTGATCAATATAAAATTCTCAAGGACAAGTAGAGACGATTGCAGCCTATCACAACCGAACGACGGACATCAGCGGATGCGTAGGGGCTCAGATTTCAGTCAGCCACCGAGCCTTTGGATAGACGCAGTTAAAACGCTAACTGCTTTTATGCATTACCTACATGTCTATCGACGAACTCGGAAACTGTTCTCGACGCTTAACATATTAAAAAGCTTCGGATGTTTTTTTTAATGCCAACGCATATATCGACGCAATGCCCGAAAGAGGCGATTTTGTAGTTCAAAACTGTGCATCTTCGATATGTCCAACTCTCAATAGAGTCAATTTTCAAGGACAAATATAAACGTACACCTCGGTTAAATTCATACAGCTGCACTATTGATTCTTCTCGAGTGGGCCAGTGGCAGATCGATATTCGTTGATTGGATATCATAATGTCTCCCGTTGGCGTAACGTCTGGTTATCCTAACGACCCAGAACGCTAAACGGCCGAAAGTGAAGCTGAGGCCTACCTCAAATGAATGCATGCCACCGAGTGCAGTTTCTTCCACCTGACAATAGCTTCGTGCTCACACAGAAGCCTCATGACAGGTTCTTCCGTTTCAACAAAACTGCCGAATTTGTACGTAAATAGGCGCGTACCAATCCATTGGCCTTCCGGAACAAATGGACTTCAAATATGTGACTGAGGTCACGAACGGACCGCCAAACCAAACTTAGCAATGTTCTAATAACAGAGACTGTGACAAAGGATATGCGGATAGATTTATCCCGAAATGGCTCGAATTTATCCTGCCTTCACTTAACAGATCATAACCATGTTAACGTTTCTGACCCCAAACGGTGTTCAAGATTGTGATTGGCCCAATGAAGGCAAAATAAACCTGAAACACTGCCTTGCCAATCTACCCATACCTCCGGCGACATCCGCTCAGATGAAAAACGACGTCACAATTCAGTTAAATCTAGTAAACTGCGACCTTTTTTGACTGATTGACTGGCTCGTTCAGATGCAGGAGGTGTCGACGAACATTCGCTTCAGATGTGAGTGCGCTGGGGGTAGTACGTTTTGAAC
>CACRXP010000030.1:1248528-1264756 GCA_902702965.1 Spirometra erinaceieuropaei | reverse complement strand
AAGGAAACGTGAACAGATACGGAAATTTAATAGCGGCATGCTAAATTCCCGGTGGCCCTTTCTCAGTGTCATAGAAAAAGTTGTCTGGGAAGGATGAGGAAAATAAAAGTTTAATCCAGTCAGTATTCAGATAAAGGCGTAGCCTTCTCTTAAAGGTGTGTAGATTTTCTGAAGATCTTATATTTATTGGAAGGTTATTCCAGAGGAAAGTATACCTGGAAGCGAAAAAAGGGGAGCGCTTAGAGGTGGAGGAAGCTGGAGGAGGTATAATTAGAGACGAGTTGCGAAGATTGTATGGACGACTACTAGGGGTAAGTGTTGAAATCCGAGGAAAATTTGAACTATGATTAATGCGAAAGAGGAGACAGAAGCCCGCTTCTAGTCTTCGAACCCATAAAAATTTTAGGTTAATTAGCTGGCATCTATCTGAGTAGGAGATATTGGGATGTTCCCTATCTAAAAGTTTTTTAGAAAAACGTCTTTGGACATTTTCAATTTTTAAACGACTGGCTTCATTCATCAAACCAAAGAAAGGGCAACAGTACTCGAGAATGGGAAGTACAAACATACGATAGAGCCTTAATTTAATTTTAGGAAGACAGAAATTGTAAGAAATAAAGCCACAAATCTGGGCAGCTTTGGCTGTAATTCTGTCAGCGTGCGGCGAGAGATCAAGATTACTAGTGTAGCTTAAACCTAAATCCTTGATGGTGGTACATTCAATCATAGGTGTTCCTTGAAAGACCACAGGTTGGGGTAGCCTATCAGGTCCAAAACACATATAACGACATTTAGACGGAGAGAATTCCATTAGCCATTTTGAGCTCCAAGCTGAGAGAGCAAGCAAGTCAGCATGGATTTGCTCCAGGCAATGAAGGCTCGTAGATTTATTGAAAGAATATACACATTTGAGATCATCGGCATAAATAAATGATTGAGAATGTTTAACTGCTGCTGAAATATCATTTATGTAAAGCAAGAACGAAAGAGGACCTATAACGGTACCTTGTAGGACATCACTTACAATAGGACTTTCACTGGAAAGTGAAGATCCCACCAACACCTTTTGTTAACGATTAGACAGGTAAGACCTGAGAAAGTCTATTAGTGGACTGCGAATTCCCATAGCTTCCAAATTAATCAAGAGTCTTTTATGTGGCACTTTATCAAAGGCTTTCCTAAGATCAAAATAAATAACGACAACAGATAGGGGATCATAACGAAGAGAGGTAAGTAGCTTGAGAAACGACAGATGACATGTTTCACAAGAGCGACCTGGTAAAAAACCATGCTGGGAAGGGCTTATAACTTGATTGGCTATGCAAAATTCGGTAATTTTTACGGCGATAATTTTTTCAAAGATTTTGGCGAGAGAGGGTGTTTTATGGACACCTCGATAGTTCTGTACGTCAGAACGACAGCCAGACTTAAATACTGGAATAATAATAGAAGTTTTCCAATAGTCAGGAAAGAAGTATATCACCGCGCATCAAAATCACCCACCTAAATCGCCTAACCGCCATCTCCCACGCAAGCGGCATGCTTGCGCCTTGGCTCCTTCACCATGCGTTTTCCTTGCTGCATGTGTGTTCGGAATCTGAGACTGCCACGGTGCGTCGATCGCCGTGGCCCGGAAGGTAGCCGACAGACGACCCAATTCAGTTTACCAAGTCTGCATAGTTGTGCGTGTTGTGTGGAGTAGAGGGCGGATGGGTTGAGAGCCAGACTGTCATGGCCCCTTCTCAAGCGGTCTGTGACACTCTCGTGTGTGTGCGGAGAGTGTTTGTACTTTATGGGTAGTGCTTCTCAGTCAACGACTGTTTGGTTACCTTACCTCGAGGAGTAACGGCCCAGACTGTATATAAGACGACGGGTCGCCCCTCTAGGTCAAAAGGTCTGAATGCGTGTTCTATGTCAGTATAAGCAAGCCGTGGTCCTCGCGGCCTGGCATGTGCTGTCAATTCCCAGACACCTGGGTCCCTGCTGGCAGATGCGCCTGCGCTCCCGCTGGGTATACGGGTGGTGGGCAAGGTTGCCCAGTCATCATCCTCGCTCCTCTGACCCACATTGGGGCGATGTTGTTGTCGACGTTATTTCTGCTGCTGTTCTTGGTCGAAGAGCCTGATCATTTGCTGTGTGGAGTGGAACGCGAAGGTGCGGGCTCGACAGCGCCATCCACTTGCGTCCTCGCTTCCAGTTTTCTTGACTCTGTCCAAACACTGTCTTCAAGTTGGAGATGGGGAAGAGAGACTGCGGTAGATACTGCGCAAGCCTGCTGTCAGTATAAACTAATTCACGCGGAAGTCGCCGTGCCTGCCACACACTGATGTGTAGCACACGGTGGACGCGGTCGAAATCGACGGTCGAACTATCTTATAGGCCTGATGATCAATCACTTAAACAGTATCGGTATGCTGCGCCAAGTGTAAACTGTCGCCGCCGACACAATCGTGACTATGTGTGCGGTATTGTCTCAGCAAATGAATGGCTTGTCTGCGTTTAAATGATTCAATAGTTTTGGAACGAATCCTCCCCTTAGGGAGTTCATTCCAGTTGCGAATGACTCTCTGCGAGAAGACGCTCCGTCGGACGTCTGTATGGACCAACTTCCTTTGTAATTGTAATGGACGACCACGCAGACCGCCCGTCCCAGCCAATTCGAAAAAGCAGTCAATGTCTAGAGCACACTCACGACTTCTCACAATCCGGTAGGTTTATATGTGGTCGCCGTTCAGTCGCCTACAGTCGAGAAGAAACTGATTTAGCTAAGTCAGTCTGTTTTCGTAAAGCATATGACCAAGCTTGTTGGCCCCCCTTGTCGCCCTCGCCTGTATTCTTTCCAGCCGTTCATTATCCTTCTCGAACCACAGTCGCCAGGCATGTACGGCATACTCTAAACTAAACCGAACGAAGGCCCTGTGGGTTTTTTCTAAATAGCTCTTTATTGATCTGCATAAATACTCGCCTCGATGCAAATAACACCCGTATCGCGTGTTTGGCTGCCCTTAGACACTAATACGATGGCCTTAGTGAGGATGTTGTTAGGACGCCGATGTATTTCTATGCTGAAAGATGTGAAAGGGGCTACCCATCGAGGAGATATCGGAAGGAATAATCCTCCTCACTGGTCCCTCTTCTGAGGGGTTGCTCGACCACACATTTGACCACATTAAAATCCAGGAGCCAACGAGGTGCCAGCCGCAGTGTCTGCTGAGACTCTCTCGAAACGCATGCCTGTACACGTCAGATCTAATGGCTGTCCTAAGTTTAGCATCGTCAGCAAACGCGCCGGCGCTGAATCTCAGGTCGTCAACACAGTCGTTGGAGCAAACTAGAAAGAGCGACGAACTGAAGACAGAGCAACGGCCGTATTTTAGTACAGAATAATTTCCATCCAATACCACTTCACCTCGCCCTGCCAAACTCTTTTATAACGCAATTATGTTACTTTATTGTCTCTACCCAAGAGCTGTCTTTTTCGTTTGCTGTGCCTTATGCGGCAGGCGTATTGGTACTCCCGATTTCCTTTTAAAAGAGCGTTTGTAGGTCGTTAGAAGTCTGTCACTGACAATCTCGGTTTGCGTATCGGTCTAAGGAAAGAGGTTCTCTCCGCAAATTTTATTTTAGGACCATGTAGCTGCTCGATTTAGTAACGCTCTCCCACAAAACATTTTTTGCCTGAAAGTCAAAAATTTCAGTTTACGTTTAGAAGGATACGTTGGGCACCGTTTTTAATCATTATTTATTCCATATAATATGGCGTCCATATGCTTTTTTAACAAATGTTTTTCCACAAATATATGGACCGCCCGCTGACTAAGGAATTCATTTCTTATTGTGTGATCACAGATATATCTTCTGGCCGTGTGCATATTTCGCAATTGTCTACTACTTATTACGGATAAATTACCTCCTGTCACTAGTTTGCGCCCGTTATTCTATGCCGAGAAGTAGTTATTGTTGCGTGGGACATCCGTCGGTGCACTAAGGCACCAAATGGTTGGGTCAGCTTCAGCAATGCATTGGTGGATTTCAGTGTGCCGCATTCGAAGATGACCAAAAAGGTGTTTGTGACGCCTTGTCGAAGACTTTGCTAAGACCGAAGTAGATAAATACCCCTAAGAACTACTCATTACGAAAAGAATCGGCTAGATTAAGAAAGGATAAGTGGCACGTTTCGTAGGATCTTTCAGGTAAAAATCCATGCTGATTAGAGCTCCGGAACTGACTATCTGGACAAAAATCAAGATTTTCATTGAAAATTATCCCTTTAAGAAGTTTAGCTAGAGACGCGGTTTGGTATATGTCCCGATAGTTATGAACATCGGACCGAGATCCAGACTTGAAGACATGAATGATTATTGACTTCTTACATGTGTCTGGGCAAAAATTGTTCGAACGTGTAATTACCATGAAAAGTGTGATAAACGAGAGTAAGCCATGTGTTTGGTGCGCATATATCCAAATTAAAGTATAACAACTCTAAAAGGGGTTTGCTGATTTACTTCAGTATAATTCAGTATAATTCAGTATATATAAGTGAGATAGGCATAGCCTTTAAAAACCATATTTGCAGACACAGACTGAAAAAACGTACATATGTCTACGTAGATATACGGCTTCATTTTATCAGCTCTTATCAAGCAAGTACATAGCCATCATATAAAACGCCAACAAGTCTCGACGCTTTCTGCCAGAACAACTGAATCGGGTAGTTTGTTCCAATCGTCAATAACCTAGTGGGAGAAAAAAATCGTCCGCACTTCAGTTTTGGTTTTTCAGTTTATATCTGAGACTCTGTGACCTCGGAGATTTGTCGCTTGTGCCAGTTCAAAAAAAATCGGCCAATTTGAGTGCACGGTCTACTCTTCTGACAAGTTTGAAGCCCATGGTCAAGTCTTCTCTGCATTGCCTACAAGAGAGAAAAAAGTGTAAGCCTTTCTAACTGTTCCTCATAAGGTAGGCTCTTCAGCCCACTGACTAGCTAAGTCACTCTTCGTAACATCTTCTCCAAAAGAGTGCTATCTTCCCTCATCCAGGGCAGCCATGACTGAATACCATATTCCAAAATGGACCGGATAAATGTTCCAAAAATTCGACCGAAAAGCTCTTTGTCGATGTTAAGGAGGAATCTCCTGATCGCTCCCAGGATGCCCATAGCCTCCTTTGCTATCTTGACGCAGTAAGACGAGGGCATAAGTATGGACGTCATCTACACACCAAAGTCCTTTACCTCATTTACAAGCTCGGGTTCGTGACTACCGAGGAAAGTAACATTCAGATACCAACTCCTTCCTGCAATTAGACCTTAGTCGGATGAATTGACATTTACTGAAATTAAGTTTGAGAAACCATTCATCACACCACTATTGCAGTCGATAAAAGTTGTTTGCAAGTTTAGCGCGTCCTCTGGACATGAAGTCGAACTTCACATCTTCAAATCAGCAGCGAACATTACCTTCTCGCAGGTAAGGCAGTCTAAGCAATCATTCACTTATATCAAGAACAGAATTGGACCAAGGACGCTCTCCTCTGAAACACCGCTGAAAACGGTTTCCCACTCCGATTTGACTTCACTAATGCACACCCGCTGGCGTCGGCCTGCGACGAAGTCGCTCAAACACAAGTCACACCCATATGGCGCAGGATAGATATGAGCCGTTTGTGTGACACCCTGCTGAAGGCTTTGTTGAAGTCAATGTAAACTGCATCTACTGACAAACCCATGTCAAGGAATTTCTTCCAGCCTTCCACGGACCTGAGCAGGTTTGTGAGACAGGATCGACCACCCCTAAATCCATGTTGATGCTCACTAAGCAAGCTGTTCTCCTCAGTATATCGAATCAGTTCCCTTTTCTCTATTTTCTCCATTATTTTGCAACAAATGCTTGTGGCACTCACTGGTCTGAATATATTTGCGAAGTTCTTTCTCCCACTTTGTGTATGGCACTGATGTTGGCTAGCTTCCAGTCAGTAGGCAGAGACCCTGCTTCCATGGAACTTTCGAAGATCTTGGAGAGTAAGGAGGCTAGTTGATCTGAGAGTTCATAGAGGACCTTTGCGAATGAACCATCCGGACCAGGCGATTTAGTGTGCTACAATCATCTCAAAGTTTTCCTTACTGCGTTCGTTGTGAACGCCACTGTGTTAATTGCATTTCCAGGTGGGGCAGTTTGCCGGTAAATTTTCTCATCAAAGAGCGGGTCCTTGGTATACACGGACATGAAGAAGTCGGATAAGAGCTTCGTCTTATCTGAGTTATCAGTTAATTTACTTCCCTGATTATTCTTGAGACAAGGAGTAGAATCCCGATTACGTTTTGCCATATTCACGTGTGCAAAGAAAGCTTTTGGATTTTTTAGTATTTCTTAAACTTTTTTGACTCAAATGCTGCTCTCTATTTTCTCGTGAGACTCCAAAACCCATTTCGTTGTTTCTTAAATTCCGAGAGATGTCCGGACTGTTGACATGTGGCATACCTCTTCCACGTTTCCTTTTTCTTCTTGAGATTTCTTTTTATTTCTGATGTCACCCACTCTGGTCGGGAGGCATACGATCTCCTTTTGAGCGGGCAACAGTTTTCTACCAAATAGCAGATCACGTTCTAAAAAAAACCAAGCGGCCTTTGGGTCAAATATATACGCAGGGTTCCATTCCATTTCAGTCAGCAGCTCTTTCATTTCGGAGTAATCCCCTTTCCATACATTCATCTTCCTTTCAGCTTGAATCTCGGGTAAAGAAAAATGACTGTATTCCCTGACAAGAACGCAATGATCGCTTCGGCCCAGGGGCATGTTAGAGGACACAGTTTTCATCCCTGGAAATGAAGGGGCACAAACAGCTTGACTGCTGTCCACTTCAGAATCGGGTGTTTATTATGGAATGTTGATTAAGGAATTCATCAGTAACCAACTGGATTAGCTTCTGTTGGAATGAGTTTTCCGAACCCGTTCAGTGCACCGACTCCAAATCGATGTCCGGAGGATTAAAATCTCCAAGTATTATTAGGTGTTTTCTACGCTGATTTGCTTTAACTCTGTGATCCGTTCATCGTCTGTGTGCTTCCGCTCTCTGGGGATCTGTATACCTGAGCAACATGGAGGTTCGGTTGGTTTGGTACTTTCAATTTCATAGCCAGTGTTTCCGTCTGGTGAGGAACCGTCCGTGACGTAGCTAATGCCGTCCCGTGTGCACATCGCGATTCCCTCACCCCTACGTCCACCTCGATCCATGAGGATAGGCTGAAATTCGTCTAGTGTGACTTTCGCGTCTGCTATTTGCTCATTCAATCATGTCTCTGTGAGAGCTATAAAATCAAGTTGCAAATGGGCCGCAGCCAGCTTTATTTCACCTAATCTGTTAAGAAGACTCTGTACGTTTGTGTTCATCATCATCATCATCATCATCATCATCATCATCATCATCATCATCATCATCATCATCATCATCATCATCATCATCATCATCATCATCATCATCATCATCATCGTCGTCGTCGTCGTCATGTTTTTTGGATCTCTGGGTCTCTGAAAATTGTTTGTTGTTCTTGCGTCCGACAGTTGTTGATGTCCATTTTGCACGAAATAACCGGTTCACTGTCTGTCTTCAGACTCACAAGTGTTCGATGGAACCGGTGACTGGCGTGGTAACCGTCTATTCCTCCGGATGTTTCCATAGAAACCTGCGTTCCGTTTTGATGATTTTGTTGCCTATGATTTTCTGATTCTCTTCTCCCTTGTTCTGACGCCTTTTTAGCTCTGCTACCAGTGTTTTCCTTTCAATTCGATTGATGCTAGTGTAACCTGCCTGAAAAAACACTCCAAGATTGTTGTTTCGTAGTCTGGACTTTCGACATAAGACCAGATCTGCCTTCTACTTGTTCCCCAAGACTACTTTTAGCGGCCTTGGTCGCATCTTCTCTGCGTTGCCTCTGACTACAAGCCCCAAACGAAAGATCTTTTGTATTTCATCACTTTACCGGATTCTTCAAAGTCATTTAGCAAATTTTGGAATGCCAGAATGTCCTGCTTGACCCTTTCCTTTGCGGTTTCGCCAGTAGCCTCAGAGACTCCCTTGAGCACAACAAAAAGTGATCTTTCAGGGAAAAAACCCATCTCGCTATCTGGCTTTCTGCTATTTATGGTGGTTTGCATCACGGGTTTGGTTCTACTTCAATTATTGTGCACACACTACTATCAAGCGAAGAGTTTAGTGGTTGTTTCTCAAAAATCGCCTTGGGTCTTTTAACAGTAGCTACTTCTTCTAACATTCCGTCCGTTCGACTAGCGCCCAGCGGGTATGTTGTTAGACTGGAAACGTTCAGGTCTGTCGCCAAGTTGGGCATTCCGTGATGACCGCTTTTGCGCATTCGCTTTGTCATTTTGCATGGCTTGTTGCATTAAAGTCCAATGGACATGCGTAAAGAGGGCTGCTAGCGCTCTTTTGTCGTTTAGGTGAATCCATACGATTACGGTGTACAGTTTTTCCTGGTGTCGTCGATCGCTGCCTTATTTTGGTACAGATGAGCTCTGTATGCCCCGCATTTGCCAATCTTTGGGAAACGCGAGAGATGCTTTCATTCCCGTCTGTTTTCTTTTGTTCCCGTCTATTTCTTTTGAGTCGGAAGATTTGTCTAACGACTTCATTGCCTCTTTCTGCTTCGCTGAACGTGGAGCCCATTGCCTTTTCCCGGTTTCTTGAGGATTCTGTGGTCCTGTTTATTGATTTTTTCATGCCTTTTGATTATGTTCCGGGGTTTAATTTTGTTATGCTTGAGGAGTGATGCCATTTTTTCCATAAGGAGATCGACACCTACTTCTAATCTTAAAACTCTGGTGGTTTGTTTCCGGAATCTATCCCAGTGTGTCGACGTCCCAGTATTTAACTTACATGCGTTCGGTTTCCACAGTGCACTGCGTCCTTCAGGATTGGTGGTCACTGGTCTATCGCGCACAGTTGAGAGCGATTTAGGCACGCTCATGTAACGGAACCTCGGTGGCCAGAATTTTTCCAGTGTTAGAGTGCGAAAGATGAAGAGTAGAACACACAGAAGGCAAAACATATCGTCTCGGAAGCATCTCCAAACACGGGTTGCAACTCAATAGCTACGACCGTGGATGTCAGTAACAGCAGAACAACGATAATGAAGCCGCCGATAAGGGCAGGCTCGATTTCCACGCAAGAAGACTTAAGCGATGCCACGAAAAATTACCTGGCGCCGAAGCCATCTCCTCTTGCTGAAAGTGACGGGATTCTTTTTGCCAAGGGACGATATAGTTAGATCACCAACTTGTGCTCGCAAACACTCTAGTGCCCTACAGAGCATGTATTTGAATGTTAAGACAGAGACCCGTCCGTAGGTGTGATTGGGAAGCGTCATAACAGGAGCCTGAAGTCACAACCAGCCTCGATGGGTTACTCGGGACAGTCAGTTGACAGCAAAAGTGTGCATTCAAGCTAAAACTTCGTTCATCGTCCTCAATCTCATACAGTAAATTCAGTACAAAGACAAAGTACGGAGTGACGGACCGCCAATGGTGTCTGGTTGTCCAGGGCTGGAGTGAATCGAATGCAGTCGGACCTGCAGATCGTGTCTCGGGGGATCTTGCTCCTTTTCATGGTCTAATAAACCAATTACTACCAATAAACATGGAAATAAAGGTCATGAAAACACTCCGGACAGGAAAAATTTGTGAAGACAGGACAGCAGCACTACCGGCTCGTCCTCTGATAATTATTCTGGAGAACAAAAAGCAAATCAAGTGAATCCACTCCAAAAAAGCCAACCTCAGAAATACACATAAACAGGTTTTTTTTCAATCGGACTACTCTCCAGAGGGACGGATGAAGCACCAGGAACTTGTCACAGAATTAAAATCGTGACTGAAGGGCGGCGAACACAATCTGGCTATCTTCAAGGGGAAATCTGTTCCGAAAATATGTCGTTTCAGTGGAACCAGCCGGTAATGCTACGAACGACGGCAACTGCTCAACTAACACAGTCAAACCAGCCGTTCAAGAACACAAGCAAGCCGTTAGGTGTCTGTGTTCTGACCGAAACAACGGACATTAAATAAGGAAAGGGCCCAATGAATATTACATCCGAAATGACGCGATAATCCTCAAAGCAATGACAAATGCAGCCGGAAATTCGACTGGCGGGAAATTGAGGTGTTTGTGTACAAATGCTCAAGGCCTCATATCAAAACTCGCTGAGCTAAAACGCTACCTTACCGAACTATCTGCAGAGGCTTTAGCAGTAACCGAAACCTGGTTGTACGGGAATATTAGCGATAGAGAAATAGCCTTGCCCGGATACCACATTTATCGGAGGGACAGGGAAAATCGTCAGGGTAGTAGCACAGTTGTGTATATGAAGGAAGACTTGACAATGTCCGAAAATACCACCAAGTTTGCCAGCAACACGGAAGCTATCTGATTGGCCATCAAGGCTACTAACTCCCAATGTCTCGGTATTCTCGCTGTCTACCAACCGCCCAGGACAGACCAAATCGTCGACACCCATCTTTTGCAACAGTTGGTGAAATTTCCCAGTCGACCTAACATCATAAGCAACGCACCAGGAATAAACTAGAACACGCTTCAAGCGTCCGGTCAAAAATGGACATTCGATTACCGTCTGATAAACAAAACACTTAAGGCGCTCCACACTAAACATGTAATGTTTCCAACGAGAACACGTGAAGGACAAAGGACTAACTGTCTGGGTTTAGTCTTTTCAAATCATCAGAGAGTATAGACAAGGTTATGTCCATGCCATCCCTCGGCCGAAGTGACCATGTAGTGTGTACGCAAGATTATTTGCTATTCTCCTTTTTTACAAGCTCCAGACCAAAAACAACGCAACATTTGGCGGAGCGACTTCAATGAAATGAGGGCAGGCTTATCTGGTTTTGACTGAAGTTAAATATTTACGGGAAATGCCAACGATGATTGGAAGTTGTTCAAGAATGTCCTTATGCAGCTCATGAACAAACATTACCTGCTGACTAGTGTAAGACTGGACAAACGCCCTAGGTGGCTAAATGGCAACCTTAAGGAAGAAATCAGCAGGAAGCACAAATTGTGGAGAATTTTTGACGTCACTAGGCATGCTGAATATTTCAACACCTACAAGACACAGAGAAACAGACTGAGAAGCTTGATTTTAAAAACGCGGCGGGAATTCGAGAAGAATTTGCTACGAAAGCAACGCAAAACCCAAAATTACTCTATAGCTACGCCGACGAAGTACAAGGAGCAGACATTAAAACCCCTTAATAAGGAGTACTGATGGCATTGAGATGGCTGAGAGTAGGGACAAAGCTGCGTATTATTCACAGTTTTTCCAACCAGCGACCAAAAGCATAAACAGTATACTCTTCTTAGAAGGTGTTGGGGCACTGAACGAATCGAAGCCGCCAGGACCAGACGAGATTCCACCCAAGCTTCTCAACGAACTTGCCAGTGAGCTTTCTGTGCCTTTGTCGAAGCTCTTTCAAACATCTTTTGACATTGGGACACTTCCTTGCTCCGCTATACGAAGGAGGTAGCAGTGCAGCGACGACAAACTCCAGGCCCATAAGCTTGACATGCATTCTCTGCAAAGTTACGGAGAGGACCAAAAAGAGTAAATTGATGCATTCCCTGGCAGTTTATGGCCTGCTATCAAAATGCCAACATGAGTTCCCAAAAGGAAGATTCTGCGCAACAAACTTGCTGTAATCTCACCAGAGCTGGACTCGAGCTCTCGACGAAAGGAACGCGGACCACATAACTTTCATTGACCTCCAGGATGCGTTCGACACTGTGCCACACCAGAGACTCTTACACAAACTAACGGCAACTTCCTCAGATAGATCAAAAACTTCCTTGTGGGTCGAAGCCATGTTGTGTGCATCGGCCAAGGGAAATCAGATCCTGCTGTGGTCGAGAATGGTGTTCCCCAGGGTTCACTACTAGGACCCATTTTGTTCCTTATATACGTGGACGATTGCGCAAGAGATTTGGAGTGCAAAGCAGCAATGTTTGCCGATGACATGAAGATATGGAATGTAATTCGCTACCTTGCCGACCAAGACAGACTGTAGATGAACATAAAGCGTTGGCATGGTGGTCAAACCGCTGTCTCCTGCGGTATAACGTTAGCAAATGTAGCATACTTCGCCTAGGCAATACAGCCAGATCCGCCAGCACAAGAGACTACTTTCTGGGCGTTACAGCCCTACAAGAGGTCGAAGTCCAAAATGACCTCGGTGTACTGATGACGAGTTCCCTAAAACCATCCGCCCATTGTTTGAGAGTGGGAAAAATCGCAACGTCCGTACTGTACGCATCAAGCGTGCATTCATGGATCTTAACGAAGATGCTTTTTCAAATACTTTCGGAACATTTGTGCGGCCGCGCTTGAAATACGACATATAAGCCTGGAGACTGCGGGCGCCTGAAGATCAAAATTGCCTCGAAAGAGTTCAGAGGACAGCTACAAAGATGGTTAGGGGTCAAAGCTCCATACCACGACCAACCTCCGAGGTCACCCGTTTTAACTGCGCACTCAACAGGCAAGGCTGGATGTGCGGAAGTTCTCCTTCTCTGTTTGAGTGGTCAAACCATGGAGTGTCCTTCCTGCAGATGTTGTGGTGTCACCATCTATACAAAGCTTTAAAAAGAAGTTCGACTTATTCATGTTGCGAAATGACCAAGAGCGAACAGAGGTCGAGCTCATTCCCCGTAAGTCGCTCCCGTGTTGTCCTACGAATGTGGACTTGTTTGAACTATTTCAGCCCAGAAACGTTTTCTGTACACCACACATTTTTTACGTTACAAACGACGTATGCGAAACAGGAGTATGATGTGAGACACTGTTATTGCAGCCTTCGGTTATGAACTTCTACAGTGAAGTATGTCTTTTCCTTATTGTTTTTATACTGTTAATGGCCGACCCAACTAAAAAGTTAATTCACGCATGTCCCAAGCATCAGGTATACGGGCGCTAACTCTATACATCTTGTCGGTAATGCGGCTTCAAGAATTAAGTCGTACGTTCTGCAAGAAATATGTTTTCTTTTTATCCGAGTGCAACTAGACCAACATATGGAATGTCATCAATGATTTTATGCATCAGAGAATATGGAAAATTGGTCCGGAAGAAGTTCAAAATCTCAAACACATTTTCCATAAACTGTCTTGACTTGAAATGAACCTGTTAAAACGGGAGTAGCATATTCGCTTTCACTTTTCCTCCAAGTAAAAGTCCTCTGAGAAGGTGCCTGATCAAGGTACTTAAAGTAAGGAATTTAAAGTACTGCTACCCCACCAGCACATGTCCAATATCGATGCCACTCGTTAACATAAAGGGATTGATACAGTGCAGGAGATCAGGAAACCCCTTTGAACAGAAATCTAATCACTGACGAGTTCCTTACCCAACAGTCGAAAATGGACAAGCACTTCTGCAACAACAACGATCAAGCTGCCCGACGGTAGCTGTATTCTTGGGTTGGGTTCCCACACGTCCCCTAACCGAAGTGGACATTGTGTTCTTCCTTGAGAGTATAGTCACTTTTCCGCATCCAAAACTCTCGAGCATTTACATGATTTCAAAACGTAAAGCATTTAAGTCAAACATAGCCAGACAGACTATTGAACAATCTAACAGGGTCCTTGGTAGTATGGATAAGCCCAAACGTGTCTGAAAGATTGGAAGGGAAACAATTTATCTGATAACTTGGACAAGACACTCCTCGTCTGATTTATTAATGTCTGACCATACCGAGAAGCCTGCTTTCTGTATCTATCAATAAAATGAACACGGTGACCTTCACAACGGACGCATTTAAAACAGTTGGGACAACTACAACCCATAAGACCGCCCGGCCGGGTCGGCACCCCACCCCCCTCAAAGTTTGAGTACGCTGGCAAACCAAATGGCTTTAACGTTCCCCAAGATCTTCGACAATTCGAGGGAAGAGGAGATTTGTCTGGTGACTTGAGGCAAGTTAACATAAGTCCCAGATGTAATGGTGGTGAGGGAACCTCATAAAATAGCTTCAGATCAATGAGTCTCACAAGTGTTTGCTCTGACTGGATGGAAGAGAATGATAAAAGCGGAACTAATGAGACATCTAAAATAAAACGACTTGTTTCGTGCGCATAGGCACGATTATAAAAGCGGATGATTCTGTCTCATTAAGCTGCCCACATCCATGACAAGCTGGACGAAATGGGTCCACCAATCGATGCAGTCAGCATAAATTGTACTGCAGTAAATGGGTACGACTGGGTAGCTACTCATATGGATGACCGTCTTGCTCACACGCAGAACTCAACATGCTTGTGTTGGTAATGCCATATTGGAATGGTCAACCATTCAGACTGGGGTTCTGTGCCTCATTCTGTTTTTAATGCATGCGAATGACTACCTAGTTCTTATAGACCGTAAGAAAGTACATTTGCTGATAAGTTCAAGCTGTAAAAGACAAAAGAATAGCCAAATGGTAGGTTAAAAATACAAAGAAATTTTGATCAATTAACAATAGTTTGTCAAATGGTTCTTTAATCCTAATTTCAACAAAATGCGTTAGTCGAATTCGATCCTACAACAGGATAGCGATGTAATTCGAATTTGGTCACTTCGTCAAAGGTAATCAAATCGACACAGTAAGCAAATAATAAAGCTTCGGTGTGTGGATGATTCAAGCGGTCGTCTCACCATATAGGAGAACCAGATGAGGTCACAAAAGATACCAGGAAAGCATCCCTAACTTTTGGGCTGATGTTTAGAACATTTAGTTGCTCAATGCCAGATTGTTGTATTTTGGCGTTGGACCCCTGCATAAAAAACGTATAACTCATTTGGAGAACGTACGAAAAAGAGTAAAAAAAAACTGGTCAGCGGTATAAAATGCCTACCTTATAGGAGACAGCTAGAAAATTTAACATCGGGCAGAATGGTATTACCGACAAAGACAAGGGAGACTGAAATGATCATTTCTGGCTGATTAGCCGTCCTCAGCCAGTCATACCCAACCCCGAAGTCTGGAACACCTAGAGGTCGATCCTGCAACCTGTTAGTTAGAAGTCCAACGCCTATAACCACTGAGCCACGCGTTCCTTGTCCTGTCGGTTTCGATCGGGAAGGTACAATGGTAGAGGGGGGGGGTTCATTAATCGTTCTCACGGAACTTACTCGTCCTGTTATGCGCTTTCCCTCGACTCCAACCAGCAGCCGCACAGCAGCGCATGATAAAGGCAGAGTGCTATTGCCGACAAAGACAAGAGAGACTGGAATGGCCATTTCTGGCTTAGTAGCCAAAAATGTTAAAGGTACGAAGGAGGTGTGTGTGCCGGTTACAGACCTGGCCTGAGCGAAAGTTTTTTGATTTCAGCGGGCAAAAATGCGTCGTCCTCCACTGGCGTCCAATCAACTTCCATCGGGGTGACAACATGAGGGCATATTGCCCAAAAGGAATTCAACTTAACACCGAACACTCGCGGAAGCATCTCAGTGTTAAGCTACAGAGCAAGCTGAAACCATTAGGTGCAGTGTGCAAACGCTGCAAAAAACACCACGACGTTTGCAATATTCAGTGAAGACATTTTGAGAAAGTTTATGGCGTCTTCGTTCACCCTTACCTAAAATGTGGCATATACGCAAACGCCAACGTTATGAACGACAAAGAATATGGCCAAAGAAAGTTCAACGTCGGGCAAAAAAGCTAGTGAAGGGTCTAAAACAGTGATTCATCTGTGTTCCAGACAGCGAAAGAGCAATTTTATCTTTGTTTACAAGATAAGACATGGCTTTGGACAAGGAATGCGTCCTTAGGACATGCTTTAGTAGATTATCAATGAAGATATGCACAAACACGTACAAGCTGAACCTTCGCTCTGAATTCCGCGAAAAACGCGGAATAGAACAATGAAATAATCGCTTCGAATCAGTTGTGGGCGCGAAAAACCACCAGCTCTCTAAAAAATCTTTCCCTAAAAAGATGAACGCGGGACCACTGGGACAGCAGACGTACTGGTCTGACCTTTCGGTCTAGTACAGGAGGCCAGCGTCAGAGACTGTAAGAATTTGGCGTCAAATGAGCAGTTTTTGTAATTTCCCAAAGAAAGGAGTAGGGGTGCAGGTGATAGTATTCGCGACAAGGCTGAGTCCACGCCGTCTCACGGCGGCGTGATCGCGTGCACCCTTGGCTAGGAATTGGGTCTCGCCCCTTGGCCG
>CACRXP010000030.1:1222751-1248465 GCA_902702965.1 Spirometra erinaceieuropaei | reverse complement strand
ACGTGTCTGTTGATGGAGCTGGTGTTAGACGCCCAGGCCTCCAGCAGTGTCCGCTCTGTCTTATTGCCGGCTCGCGCCATTATCCGCGTGCTCGCGAAGTTAAGTTCGTGGCCGTCCTCCAGGGTGTGAGCAGCGACCTGAGATAGCGGGTCGCCTTTCCGGACTGCCTGTTTATGCTCCGTTAGTCGCGAGCTAAGCCGTCGTCCGGTCTGTCCTGTGTAGTGGCGACAGCAATCCCCGTAACAAGAACCTAGGACTCGCATATTCGCCTCCATCCATGAGTAATTTCCCCCGACACAATGAGGGTGAAATAAAGGTCATGGTTATGTCGCTCCAGTAATTTCGACTTTTGAAAACCGGACTTCGACTGCAACTGGGGTTCGCTAGCCAAGCCTGGAAACCATGGACCACTAAGGACCTCAGTATTTTCGAAAATGCTCGAAATCTGGAACTATCCTATGAAGTACGATTATCTAGTCTCGACCTCTTCCCTTTGAGTCACAGACAACTACGAGGTGACATGATACAAACACTCCGCACCCTGTGCGCTCAGAACTACTGTCTTGTAGTTGGAGACTGCTCTTAGACAGCAACCACATCAAACCCAAAAGGCGATCCTTTCAAACTACATTTGACTGAAGTCACTATGGATACGCAGTTCTTTTACTCCAACAGAGTTGTTGAATCTCTGATGTGACCAGACTAGGCTCGATCCTGCGACCTAGTAGTTAAAAATGTAACGCCTCTAACCACATGACTAAAAATTGGCGGTCTGGAGAAATTATCCCGTCCATCACCACCAGCCCACGGGGAGCCGGGGTGAGGCAGGAGAAGACCGAGATATCCATAAAGCAAAAGTATACCAAAATATATGATCGCATTGTGAGAAGCACATAGTAAAGTCATAATGAGCCCAAGACATCATTGATTAGCATTTGACCGGAGATATAAGAAGAGTGTGGGGTTTTTGTACAAAGGGCGCCGAAAAAGTGTCTCCCTCGGGAGGTGACGAGACGGAGAGGCTAATCCAGCGAGAAGCAGTTAAGGCTCATGAGGGTTTGTCTGGATGGAATCATCATCATCAATTTCTTTGGTTAGCGCAGTGTGCTGCAGGTAAAAGCCCACTTTTTCGTAGATGAGCTTGCAACCGGACTCCGAGAAGATGTGCATGTCATTGGGGCCCCAGTCCAGTTCGTCGACAATGAAATCCTTCATCTCCTCCGTGGCCTCCACCTGCATGCGTGCCGCCGCATCCGCGATACATCGACGAACGTGCACCTCCTGCAGGGGCAGGAAGGGAACCAGCGCGGTTATGAGGTGTTGGCTGATCAGGTTCGACAACTCGAAGGCGCCTGAAAGGCAGAGGGCGAAGAAAATGCGCCTAGGGAGAGTTCTCCAAAGCCTCACCGCAGTAAAACAAACGCACCTATTGACTTTGTTGGGCGTACCTCCGAGAAACATGACTTGTTTTGGAAGACAATGATGCGATCACTGGAAGAAGAAATTTATTGGCCTGACGTCTCGGATTCTCACTCGAACCCATTGTGACATCCCTGGTGGCAATTTATTTTATTGTCTCTATTTTTGCTACTCACCGTTTGTCAGTAACCAGACTTTATTCATACCACCCTGTGTTTGTCTCTGTATACCTATTCGTCGGTTCTCGGCATTCTTTGTTCATTGTTCTTTCTCCTTTGTCTATTGCTCTTTGTTGCCGCTCGCTTATAGACCGACCACCACACTTTGGCGTCATTCGCTGACTGCTCGACCTTGAATGTACGTCCACCTTTCAATTTATTCCCCGCCTTATTGTGCTCCACTAATCTTTCTATTTATTGCTATAGAACCATCAAGAATAACCGAGTTATCCTGACTGTCTTCTGACATAGCTTTAACCTCGGGTGCGTCTATTCCGGTCAATAAAACAGCACTGAATCTAGAAAGTCTAAAGAATATTAACACCCATAATCAGAGACAGTCGCAGATAAGGGTACTGGTCGCACAAGGAGTGGAGTATTTATCGCACGTGGCTGCCGTGGGACCGTATGCATACTGGAATTTACAGCTCTCGCAATCACCGCTGGGGTCGTAATTGATGCGGTGATGGCTTGTCAGTCCGCGTCCGAGTTGTTAATTGCCGGGATTTCGTCATCCCTTTTTTGCGACTGTCTCTGATGATGGGTTCCAGTGAGAATCCGAAACGTCAGACCAATAAATTTCTTGTTCCAGTGATAGCATCTTCGTCTTTTGAACTGCTTCCTGGAACTCACTCGTTCGCTTCTATCAGCAACGATTTGTTTTACAGACACAGGACACTGTGGCAGCAGCAGCAGTTATTGACCCATTTCTGGCATATCAGCAAAACAGCCGGCTGGTGTGAGGATAATTCTTCTGGGACAGCGGAATTGCGCCGCGTGACGTTTTGGCCCATTTGTAGAATGTTTCTCCGGCAGATGTGGAGGGAAGTGGGTGTATGTGAAAATTAGTAGGATAGAAACGCACGAAACTCAGGAATTCGAACCAAGTTACCCGCCTAGTCATCCGCAAAAAGATCCTTGACAACGCAAACAAATACTAATTACCAAGTCCATAGCTGTGAACAGTCACAAGTTAAGTGGGAGGGTATAATTGGGTCCTAGTGTGGATGGCTGATCCGAATAAGCTGACCGACCAAATTACAACAAAGGGGCGAACTGCTGCAACTCAAAACACCCAGTAGTCATCTGGTGGATTCGATGTGCTGCAGTGGACTGAACGGCTAATTTAGTTCAAGTGAGAAAGAGGCAAGGCTCCTCCGTGGTGGTGTCGCATAAGCCAGGTGTTTTGGGCGCCTTGCCTCTTCTGTTGCGGGTTCGAATTCCGCCGAGTGTGCCAAGTTTCTTACAAGTGGTTCAGTCAAAAAATTAATACCGTCGGGGACAGAAGACGTAAGAAAATAGACATGAATATGTCTTCAATACTGGATGGAGTAGCGATCTGCGGTCCAATAAAAGATAAGCCTTCCTCTCAGTGCGTTAGGGCGGCCAAAAGGGCACCCAGTGTTTTCTTTGCAATTAAACGAACTTTCACAAATGTAGACAAAGAGTTATTTGGAAAATTATACAGAGCGCTCATTCGTTCGCATCTGGAATATGGAATCCAGATGTGGCGTCCGTGGCTCAAAAAAGACTATGAGCTGCTAGAAAGAGTCCAGAGGAGAGCAACAACAATTTTGAAAGGCCTCGGGACTTTACCTTACAACTGCAGACTTAGTGAGCTTAAACTATTTCCTCTTGAATACAGGCAGATTCAAGGAGATCTCATACAGGCGTATCGGATATTGACGAACCGGGACTGTGCCCTAAACCTCGACGATTTCTTCACCCTGGCCACAACAACAAACCTGCGTGGAAACTCTCTAAAACTTCGGGGATCCCGATGCCGCCTGGACATTCGCAGATACGCTTTTCACAGTGAGTCGTCAGTGCCTGGGACGGGCTTCCCGAGGACGTGATAATGGCGGATTCCACGGAGAAATTCAAGCAAAGACTACATGTATGTTTACTTGGAAAATACCGCTTGTCTGGACAGAACAGCTCTTTTGTGCCATACCAACGCCCTGCATACATCTACCGCTGATGCGGATGACTGTCATTTCATTTGACCGATATCATCCACAACTGAATGTTCTCGAGTTTCGGCCCTGCATTTTCAAACGAAAATATTATGTTAAGTGTATATATTACTGACAACCTTATAGTAGCTAGTTTATTTAAAGTTATATATTGCATGTACCGTTTACAATAGGGTTTCAGAGGCATCGCACATTACCTAGATGAGAGACGTTCTAATTCGCAAATGGTCCACTAAAGTCCTCAAACGTGCGTTTATGTTAATGAGAGGTTAAAAGGCTTCTCTTCAGCTTGACGAACGTCACCTGTGATAAAAACAGGGAATTTGAACACGCATATAGAATGAACGATACTGGTCCTAGGGAGGACAAACGAAAAAATAAATTCCGAGTTATTAAGCAGGAAATTACATCTTTAAACTTCGCATGCGGACTTGGGAAACGGCTCCGATGACGAGAGAGTAGCGTGAGCGTGGGCGCGGTGGCTGGCAAAGTGAAGCGGCACGTCTACGCGTGCCAGTCTGGACCTGAACTAAATGCCCCGCCACACCGGTAATTTATTTATTTGGAACGATGTTACTTAACTGAATCAAGTAACGTTTTAATAGCGATTATTTTCATTGTTCATGTACAGTTGTATCTAACATGCTGGCATGTAATCAGTAGGGTTTTCAAAGGCCTTGCCTATTATCCTTACCAAATAAAATAAAAAGGCTCCGGTGACAGGGCAATAGCCACACGCCCAGAGGTGGGCATGGGCTCAGTGGCTGACAAAGTTAAACAGTACGTCTGAGCGTGCCACGCGCGACCTGGTCTCAATGCGTCTACCAGGCCTTCTCAATAGTGGCTCAGGTCCCACATGAGGGCGAGTGCCATAAAGGCCACACTAGGAAGGAGCCACTGCAACATGACTCTCAGTCCCGAGACGGACCGAGGTATGCGGCCGGTCAGCAAGAGTCGGACTTATTACAGCGAGGAATGTGTCGATTTGTCGTAGGGATGGATTCCCCAACCCCAGTGTTGGCCTCTCTTTCTCTCTCCCATGCCCAAATCGACTGTCCACGCCTGTCTACCAACCGGTGATTGGGCGGTCCGTGGCGTGACCGGCCGAAGGCAGCATTTGACAGGTCCAAAAGAACTGTTGTCCCATTATCCACTGTTATCAGATCCCATGCCGGGACTGTCCTCGCCGTTACACAGGACAGACCGGACGACGGCTCAGTTCGCGAGTAACGGACAGTCCAGAGAGGCAACCCGTTATCTCAAGTCGCCATTCCCACCCCGGAGGAAGGCCACAAATTTAACTTCGCGAGTACACGGAGAATGGCGCGGGCCAGCAATAAGACGGGGCGAAGACTGCTGGAGACCTGGGTGTCTGACACCAACGCCATCAACAAATACGTTGATATACCCCTCCCGCTATCACGCGCTCCGTTCCCGCGGCCAAGAGACGAGACCCAATTCCCAGCCAAGGGTGCACGCAGTCACGCCGCCGTGAGACGGCGTGTACTCAGCCTTATCGCAAACACCACCCCCTGCACTCCTAACACACGTACTGTCCCAGAGATCGTGTGTTCATCTTTTTTACATTATCCCCTATTTTTGTCGGCCAGCCTCTGATGTGAGATTCTGCCCCAAATGAATAGTACACCTTACAGAACCTCCAAAATATCGATTGAAGCCCCTCAGATATGGTTTCAATTGCATACTTGTGTCGCGTATTTGCCCCTAGATGCAGATGTGCTGTACCAACACGGGGGCTAGATAGGAGACGGCAGGCGTAATCGGGAATGTATACCCATAACAAATGCCCACATTTTGAGTGTGGTGGCAAGACCCATTTGTCGGCTCAAGTCGCGCCAATTGAGATCCCCGACGACCCTCAGTGCTGTTGTTGATTGAAATCCTGGTCAGTACCCGTTGTAGGCGAGGGGGTTTGCGGTACACCTAGGTGCCAGCCACCTGCGTCCTTTCCCGCTCCCGGTCTTTTTGACTATGTCTTGACATCGAGCTCAAGTGGGAGAGGCGGAGTGCGGTAGATGCTGCGCAAGTCTGCTGTCAATCACGCGCAAGTCACCGTGCCTGCCCTCACTCTGTTGTGGAGCATACGGCGGACATCGTCGAAGCCGACGGTCGAACTGTCATGTCGCGTATGCATTTGCGCTGACTTCTTAATGTTGGCATACAGTTAATCTCTTTTTGACCGAAATATGTTTTAGGATATCCAAGTTTCTTTACTGTGCCAACGAAAATTGTCAACAGCGTCCAGTACTGTAACTAAACACAAAAACAACAGTTTAAAGAGCACACGGTTTAACTTAGGAATCTTGCAAAACAAACAATAACTCCTTTTGGATAGAAAAGAATATTTTTGTGGGGTTGTAATGTAGAGCATCAAACGGCATTGCGCCAAGATGTTTAAGTTATGACAGAATGTCGGCTTCTGAATGCATCTTACAGGTGGCCTGAAAAATCACACTTGGTAAAAATAACTGTATTACTATGAGCTTTTCCATTGCTTTTCAAAGTCCTTATAAACCACAACATATTTTGGAGGAAACGCACAAACGTACTCATTTGGTAGTAAACAACGTATCCAGTTTTTTTAAATCCAAAGACGACATTTTCCGGCCGAGTTAGGAATTATGAGAACTTCAGGGCCGTGAAATGTCTGCTCAAATAACATCGTACCTACTCGTTTATTAATGCCCCTCATGGAACGTAGAGTGTAGTTTATATCCATTGCCCGATTTTACGACTATGTTCGACACCTTACCAAAAGCGTTGAGAAAAATAGAACTCGTACTCAATAGAAGTTTGAAAATCCTCAACGAAAAACAGGCGGTAAATCGGGTCCAAATCTATTCGGGAACTGAAAAAAACTTTCCTAGCACTGAAAGACAGTTTTCCTTCGGGCACAAAATTTGAAGAAGACATACTTTGCCTCAAACGAATAAAATAAAATGCCTACAAAAAATCGATTACTTGTCCATTTTCTCTAGAAAATACGAACGAATTAACAGAACAAATGCGCAGTGCTTGAGTCGTGGTACATTGCCCGAGCGTAACTTGCACAGTGGTTAAAGATAGGTTCGGTGTGCAACCTTATACAGAATACCCTGTAATTATATCTCCTGATATTTTTGCAAGTCCATCTGACCGATCTTTTCCATTCCACGGCATGCCAGAATGGCTGAACAATTTTTCATGCGGTGCTTTTAATTACCGACTTTCCAGTACGCGTAGTTCCCTGTACAACCATAAAGGAGATGGACTTTTGACGATCCAGCACCGAAAAAAAATGGTTCAACCTTTTGAGGCCTCAAAATTCAAAGGGGTACAGACATGAGTCAATTTCGTTCCTTGTACCGTGCTTATTTTCATCACATGTTCCCAAATGTCCAGCGCCAGTCTCGCACTTACTTTGCATTGAATAGCCACTTAAGGGTTCAGTAATGCACTCGAGTTTCGATATTTTGAGCAGGTTACGCGCTTTACACCTAACTTTACACTCAACCTGATGTACACCATCGTTGGAGCCATAATCCAGTTATTTGCGTCATATGAAGCCACATGAAAGTGTGGACCCCAGTTTCGGCAACCTCTAAAGAGCCACGCGTCCTAAACAGACCGGGCTCGGTGGATACTACATTCTTCAGAGATGAGAGGGCAAGAAAGAGAGGTCCATTAAGTGGGCAAAGAAGGGGAATACAAGGCTTGGGGGTGCCGAAGCAGACTGAGTTCAAATGCCTGCGCTGAACGCACCTTTTTCGTTAAAAACCGCTTTTGCCAGACTCCGACGCACATCACCGTACTGAATGGAAGACCTCGACTTTCCCTGGGAGACCGCCTCCAGTAAATACTCATTAATGACTTTTCCGCCGGAGTTTCTAAGGGACAGAATGGAGGTTTATAAGAGCATAATATTTAAAGGGTACATCGTTGATTCTAGCCAGTTCAGATGGTAGGACCTCACAGATCATAAAATAACTAGCTGAGGGCCCCGATGGGGTTCAGTTGTTAAATAGTGAAATTTGAGGGGCTTGAGTCATGTGTTGTAGAAATTTCGGTCGTTTAGAGCAGGGTTCATATGTCACTTTTGAAAGTCTATTAGGCTTAATACGTTAGACAACAGGTGTAGGCAATGTGTTAGAAAGTGTAAGACATTTTTTTGCAATAAACTTGGGCGCCATGACGAATAGTAGCTACTTTTGCCAAGGGTTTATAAGTGTAATAACAAATACACTTTTTAAGCATTCATATCATGCTACCTTCCATCTAGACTGAAACGAATGCGGAATTTTAGAAAAGGTTAGGTAAGGAGGTAAGTCACACTTAAAAATATGAATACGTCGTTTGGTGTCAATAGGAAAAGACGTGTTTTTCACGGAAAATGGAAAAAAATGAAGTTAAGGTTCGTGCACTTCTTCGGCCCGCACCGAATGTTAATGAGGGCTGAGTTATTTTCTAAACTTCATTTTAAGAGATGGCCATTTAAGTTCTCCTTTTATTTGTCAGTAAGACTATTCTAACCTGACCGCCACATATGCTCTTGCTTTGATATTACTTGGTCCATTCAGTACCGTACAGGATATTGTACAATTTTGACATAGAAGACATTCACAGACAAATTCATACCAGTGACCAATGCTTGTTGTATGTAACTACTTACCTAATTTTTTTCACACTTGCCTTACATATTGTTTTCTTATGACGTTATTGTAACCAAAAGGGAGTTCAAAGGCGCTCGCCTACCTTTCCCTTGATAAATCTGATCTGATCTGGTCTAAGCGACTCCTAATGTACACGTCTCCCAGATTTCTGGTTTTCGACCATTTTCCTACAGGAATTTTCCTGCAAATCACATACCATTCCATGAGTTACGTCACTCTCTGCAAGTAGATGTGTCTTCTGTCTGGTAGCACCTAGAAACCGGCTTCGAACTGGGTTCCGCGCCAGTTTAGCTACTGAGCATAAGTAATGTTTGCCACTTAAAAGCATATTGAAACATCTGCGTCATGCAGTTTGGTGCTCACCGTGGGCAGATGAGGTATTCTGAGTCCTCACAGCCTAACTTTTTAACATTAAAGCAGGTTTCGCCTCCTGACAGCTCAATATTGTGTGCTGTGAAGGACACCTAACGCGAAAGACTGGTGCAATGATTTCTGGCTGGTTACTTGAATGCTTGCTGATTCAAGTCCGACGTAGGCCATTCACTCTACGCCAGTTCAGGTGCTGAGACCGCTTGTACTTCTCAGGTCGCTGTCGGCTACTTCCCAAAAAATACCTATTCAAAAATCCTCTTCGATAGGAAGGGCCGCTTTTTCGAATTTTCTACCGTCATTTTACGATGCATGGACAGAGTTGTCACTTTACTTGCACCAGGATTAGCGTGTTACTGCACCTGCCATTAAGGAGTTCTGTCTATGCATGTCGCTGGTCAGAACACCTATGATATCGAAACCATTTTAAGCAGTGGTAAAAAATGCGCCAACCAAATCAACCAGCAAGGCGGGAAATGGAAAAAATGAAGTTATGGTTCGTGCACTTCTTCGGCCCGCACCGAATGTTAATAAGGGCTGAGTTATTTTCTAAACTTCATTTTAAGAGGGAGGCATTTAGGTTATCTTGAAAGAACAAAAGATTTCCACGTCATACGCATGATTCCATAAAACCGGCTCCTAGTTCGCGCATTAATTTCCTCGGAAATTAAACAAGGCAAGTTGAAACTGGAGTTCATATACCAGAAAACACACGGGGAAAGCTGGGGGACCCACTGACGAGCCGAACCCCTCGCAGCTGCGTCAGGCAGCGGCACAAGATCGGCGAAACACGCGTGTCTGGGCTTTTAGCTAATACCTGTGTTGTTAGTACGGTAAATTATTGCACAAAACCGGGTCTGCATTCGCACAGACAAAAAGTGGCCTTTTATATATTATTAAGAAGCTTTCACTCTGTGAGTACCCGGTACCGTGCTCGGGGCTGCTATGCTTATCACCAATCTACCGAAAGGTTGAACAAGCCTGAGGGTTTGCAAAACCTGGAGTCTAGTATGACTGGCTGATGACGGCTAATAAGCCGAATATGATCATTCCAGTCCCCCTTTTAATTATAGGTGATACGATTCTAGCTTTAACTAAGCGACTCCTGATGCATACGCCTCCTGGAATTCTGCTTTTCGACCATTTTCCGCCGTCGTTCTTTTTGATCCTACAGGAAGTTTCCTGCAAATCACATGTCAATCCATGAGTTACGGCAGCTTGTGCATGTAGATGTGTTTTCTCTCTGGTAAGATACTCAGTCATAATTCAACAATGTGGGGCCTAGAAACTGTTTGCTACTGTGCATAAATAATGCTTGCCACTTAAAAGCATAGCATATTAAGACATCTGGGTCAGTAGTCCATGCAGTTTGGTGTAGTCACAACCTAACAATTTAACATTAAAGCGGGTTTCGCCTCCTGAAAGCTCAATATTGAAGGACAACTAACGAGAAAGACTGGTGCAATGATTTCTGGTTGGTTACTTAAGTGTTTACCACCAGGTTAGGTTCATTCTACGACGATGCGGGTGTTGAAACTGCTTGTACTTATCAGGTCGCTGTCGGCTAGTTCCCAAAAGAGTAACTGCTCAAAAAGCCTCTTCGAGAGGAAGGGCCGCTTTCCCGTATTTTCTACCCTCATTTTACGATGCATGGGCGGAGCTGTCACACTGTGCTTGCATCAGGATTAACGTAATGCTTCACCTGTCATTACGGAGTTCTGTCTATGCGTATCGCTGGTCAGAACATCTATGATATTGAAACCATTTTACGCAGTGGTAGAAAGCGAGCAAACCAAATCAACGAGCAAGACAATGAGTTCGTGGCTCAGTGGTTAAGGCGTTCGCTGTTGTTTAGAATTTTGGTCCAGAGGTGTTGTGGACCAGGGGGTTTAGTGGCACATCCGGGTGCGGTTTCCGCTGCGTGAACCCCTTGCGGCCTCTGCGCCCTCGGACTTCCTGATTCGGCCATGATATCGGGACCAGGTGGGAGAGGTAGAGAGTGCGGTATATGCTGCGCTAGTCTCCTATCACTGTAAACTGATGCACGTGCAAGTCTCCGCCCCTGCTTTCACCCTGCTGTGAAGCACACGTTGGACATCGTCGAAACTGGTAGGACCGTCAAGGAGCAGTCGTCAGCCAGTCATATCCAACCCCGAAGTGTGGAACGCCTGGGGTTCGATCCCGGGACCTGTTAGTTAGAAGTCTAACGCCTCTAACCACTGGGCAATGGGCTCGTTGACCTGTCGGTTGCGATAGGGAATGTACAATGGTAGAGGGGCGCTCACTAGGTGTTCCACACCTCGGGGTTGGGTATGACTGGCTGACGACAGCTAATATGCCAGAATAGCCATTTGAGTCTCCCTTGTCTTTGCCGGTAATAACATTCTGCCTATATCATGCGCCGCTGTGCGGCTGCTGGTTGGGCTCGAGAGAGAGAGCCCGTAAGGCACAACGGGACGATTGAGTTCTGTTAAAACTATCAGTGAGCGTCCCCCTACGATTTCATATATAATGGGCGCACACCGAAGCAAATACGCTTCGTATGGGCGATAGGAGTCACGAACAGGCAGCCACCTACCAGGCCAAGGTCGGCCAAGAGGGGAGACGACAGAGTCTGGGGGCTGTTTCGGGCTTGTTTGCCTCCATTCAGCCAATCATAACCCTGACCACCAGCTGGGACTAGAAACACAAACATGCGCACAGACGCACCTGGCGCAGCTGGTCCACCATTGGGGTCTACCAGATGGGTCATAGGCACTTCATCGAACCGAATTTCATCAGTGCCTCATCACCTGCCATTCTCTGTCGCTGCAGATCAGGTATTTATTCGGGAAGCCAATGGATCGGTGTGCGCCCAATACAATAGACCAGCGCGTAAATTCATCGGGCATGCCCGAGATACCTCACATTTTCACAGGGCAAGACTTAGAAAAAGGAAAGTTTGTCAGGCAAAGTCGCTCGAAAAATACGCAAATCACGCACGATGTCATTTCATCATTCAATAGGAATGTTGTAGATCTCGACGGCAAGCATTTTAAAGGTCAACTATGTTCTAGAGAAATCACGCCAAAAAATTGTAAATCACCCGAGAAATATGAAGATGGATCGACGGAAGTCTAGGCCATCGATGGATTTCGAGAAACCGAGGAATGGGACAAGTGCATTCAAAACGCCCGGAGGCATTTTATCCACCTCGTCGAAGACGAATATCGAGACGCCACAGGATGCAACTGCCTTGCGTATTTGGGACTGAAGTTCAGTCTACAGACGAAAAAAAGGAAAATTAAATCGCAACAGGAAATTCAGCTAAGTTTGCTTATGATGCATCGATGATCGTGAGAGGGCCGCTTTTACGGATTTGTAAGAGCAAATTTATGGGCTCTATGTCCTAGTATGTATGCATTGTGGCGTATGAGTGGCCGTGACTGAAGGACCTGTGTTCATATGTTTTAGCCAGCCAGTACAATTGGCCGGGATGTGAGGTAATCACGTAGGGAAACATTTGCTGTGAAGTGTTGCAAGTGTTTTGTACTGGTTTGACGGTTGACAGAAAGCGTCAGTTCACAACGCTAAAAAAATTGATACGTGCAAGAGGTTGTCTGCACTCTTAAATTTCAAGAAGCGGCTGTTCAAAGCCGAGGCATTTGAACGGCAAACGACTCAGACAAGAGGTTTTGTCCAGACGCCAGTTTAATCGACTGGCCTGTCTCAGAATAATCAGGTCTTAAACTTAGTACAAGTAGGACGGCCGCAATAAGCTTGAAGTCGACCGTCGATGGCCCAGTTACCAGCTAATCATGCCGGCTAAACATTTACCTTATAAAGTTAACCGCCAAAGCATACAAGTAACCACCAACGCTATCGCGACCGTCAGTTGACAAAAAACTGTCTAAACGACAAAGATGGAGAAAAAAGGATTACTCCGAGTCCAACTAAATCAACAAGCAAACTTAGAGAGTGAATGGACGGCGCATATATTGGAGACGTTGGCCAGTAGGTAAGTTTGTTCCAGAGAGTTCTTGCTTCTTAAACTATCATCCTGGGGTTCTAGCCTTTGCTGGCTTGAACATCGTGGAATCGAACTCTCAAACATGTCTTACCTGACGTATCAGGGCATAACGAGGGTAAAGAAATCAACTGAACGTCCAGTCTTATCATCTAACTGATCCGCAGTGCCAGAAGGATTGGTTTCCAAACAGATATCAGATCGGCATTCTCAGATTGAAGGATAAACGTCCTAGTGTTTAAACATACTTGGGTTACCGGTAACGTCGGGGAGATCTATCGACTTTGGAAAATAGGCCAACCCAGTCCTCGGGCAGTTAGAGATAGGCGAGTTGAGAGCACTTCATCATTACGAGACAAGATAGTGTGGAGAATGGGGACTTTTCGACTTCAACATACCAAGTTTGATCCGATTACGAATTTCTAGATTCTCGGCGTTTGTGTGAGTTTAGATATAGTTTGTAGCCTACTAATGAACCCTGTATCATAACGACTAGCATGTAGAGATCCGTGGTGTTGTTCGATTAAACCAGCTAATAGCCGAGCAAAGCCGTCTAGTGTACAGTTCAAAAAGAAGAAGCCTACTCCAACGTCCTAGATACACTCCCACGGCTAACACTCAATAACGATGACAAATCTCAGTGTAGGAACCACCACTGCATCGAAATTCCTTGAGCTGCCGCTAGTTTTTACTTACTCTGTCAGACAGATTCCAACCGTACTGACACGGCAAGTCGACGACCTGCAAAACAACTCTCGTTAAGCACAAACTCGATGAGATTTTTCGAAATATAATTTTTCTTGAAACGACCGGATAAGTCAACGGAACACTGGTGAATGTGGCCAAATTGGACCCACAGTCCACGGATCGCCTGCCTGTGACGAAAGTCAGTGGAACTGACACAAAAGAGTAAAATAAAATCACTAAAGACACGCCAGTCACGGAGTACAGTGGCCAAGGCAGTCATGAAGAACGTTGTTAGGTGAACACACGTAGAGTACGCAATAATAAATTTGACCTGGTAGGCAGCGGCAGATTCGATTGTATTTCAGTTCATCCGCATGCTGTTGGTAGTTGCGACACGCGTCTCGTACACAAGGGTTCAGAAGAGCGTTTCTGGTCTCTACTGTGATAACATTCAACGAACGGAAGCAATCAGTCAACAAGATGAATGCAGGATTAATCGTTTAAGACAAGGCAAATGCCCCGTTGGATCCACATGTGCCGAACACAGAAGCAACTCTTCAGCATGTTATGGATCGTCCGAAGGTGTCAAGAAGTGAGTTACTGCAAGAATCGATGATGCACCTAATAAATTAGCCGTCTTGCTCGATAAGCAGCTCTATCGTCCCAACGCACAGCCTTTTAAGAGTGACGGTAACCTACACAATATCTTTCTTTTCCCACCACACTCGCTAAGTTGCAATAGAACAAAAACGTTAGGACTAATAGAAACAACCGCGGGCGTAACGACTGAAAATACGTCTATGCGCACCATTCATTTCCTGGTCCCTATGCAAGTACCAGCCGAGTTACAAAGGAGGAAAACGTCTCGAAGGAAAACGCAAGTAAGAGTGCCACAAAACTACATAACGAAACCACCGGTGTCAAGACGGAGTCAAGAAGACCGGAGGCGGGATTAGGCGCAGTGACTGACATGAAAGTAGGCGCTAAACTGATCCAATTCATCCTCCCTTTTCGTACACATAATTTGCAAAGTTCGGGTGAAGTCAACTGAAATTGAGATCAAGCGCAAGGGCTGAGGTGCATTAAAACTATTCAGTGAATGCTACATGTGCTGGCCCGTCACATACTCGAACCAGATTATGAAAAACGAATCTCGGTTCTTGGCAAAGGGGATGCCAACAAGATTATATCAAGAAACCACTATAGCCTGGCGCTCATGTCGGAAAAACACTAAATTATCTCGCCAGATCTTTTGTAGCATGAGTCTGTCGCCTGCGAGTCGGATAGGCCTCACTCTCTCCTTTTCATATCGGACCGATGGTAAGTCTGACCTAATGAGACAACAGATTGGACACGGTGAGTAACACAGACTAACACGTAAAAATGCTGCTCGGGTGAAAACAATGCTGAGGAACTTTGCGTGTCATCTAGGTCGTTGGTGTAAACAGAATGTACACTAGTCAGCCATAAGGGAAAATCAACAAAAAACCAGGAGGCCCTGAACGAAATGCAAACCAGAATAACCGCGTGGTTGACTAACCTTATAATCTTCGACAAGGTCTTCGTGTGGAAAGTGGATGGTTGAGTCGTAGAAGTGATAAAAACGGCTGTGTTCGCCTTTTCGTAGGATATTGGAAACAATAATGGAGGATGCAAAATTTTTCCCAACGCCGGTAAATCCATGTAAGGATAGAACCAGCGCTTTCCTCGGGTTGGGGTCATCCATGTGGGCCTGACAATATAGTTAAAAGCGCAATCGGAACCTTCACGTGGCTGTACAGGCGCTCCTCCGCAATATGTTGTCCATGAAGTCTAGATCTCAAATCTTCACGCAGTTCTAAAATGTTATTTCAGAAAAGACGCCAATTTTACTTGATGAATCAAAGTGAACAGCCGTCTTGCAGCACTCTCTTACGAGGCACTCCAGATGATCATATGCCTGATAAGCGGCCCATCCTGCCAGAGGTGGGATTACTGAAATAAACGGGAATCCGGTAATGAAAGCCACAGATTCCGAAAGAAGCGATATCAGGATTATGAGTATGTGAATGGGCATGTATTCAGTAGAAGTAACGTGAAAACCCAATCAATGAACAGACTCTATCCAACCCCAATTGACTCTACTACTCGAATATCGGAATAGTAAAACAAAGCCGACACTAGGGACTACTTTCCTGGCGGTGCAGCCTTACGAGAAGTCGAACTGCCTAAAATCATCCGCTCATTGTTTTAGAGTTGCAAAAAGCACAATGTTCGTACTGTGCGCTATCGGGCGTGCATTTATGGATTTTGACGAAGACGTCTTCTGGAAGATTTCGTGAACATCCGGGTAGTTGCATTTGGAATACAGTACACAATCCTGAAGGCAATGGACGATTAAAGTTCAAGTGTCATTGAAAGAGTCCAGATAAGGACCACGACGATGGTTTGGAGTTAAAATTCCTTTCCTTATGCAACCCGCCTAATAAATATCCACCTCTTCCCTTTCCGTTTTAGGCCACTGACAGTGCCCAAGAGGTGCTATAATGAACCTATTCTATTCTGTTCTATCTCTTGAAACATTCTACGTTGTGTAAGGACTGGACTGCAGTCTGGCCTTTAACACTTTTTCGAATTCACTATCACAAATTACCTCTGGGGCCGTTTGTTGAAACTGGGCACTCAGGAGGCAAGGATGGATGTGCAGAGGTTCCCTTCTCCGTCAGAGTGGTCGAACCATTGAATACCCTCCCCACAGATATCGTCATCACACTACGTGTAGGAAGATTTAGAAGGAACCTTGCGTTATTACCGTACCGTAATGAACAAGAACGATAAGAGTTTGTGCTGAACCCCTGAGACTCATGCTCAGTTAGTCATACTATAATGGATCTATTTAAGTCACTTTAACCCACATATTTTCTTTGTACACCGCGCCCGATTTTACTTTACAACTAGGGTACTCGAACACACACCTATTTCCATCAATAATCTGGACTGAGCCGAACCCTCAACTTGAGCAGGAGACGTTGAATCGGAACAATACCACAGGTCGTCCTGAAATGAATGTGGGCGGCATGCACAGTGTTTTTTTATCGTCCTCTTTAGGCGGGCGGTTCGGTATATTCACTGAACAATCATGGAGGTCATATCGGATTCAGACATTTACATGTGGAGTAATAATGATAATAATATTTAATACCACTTTACACGCATCGTTAGGGGAGCGTTAAACACAAATTTGGGATGTATGCCCATGGAAAATGCCAGTATTCGGAGGGTGATGGCATCTGCCAACTCACGTCACGCGCATTAGTGCCCTGATGTCCTCCATTGTTGCCGTTGGTTAAAATCCAAGTTAAGGGCTTGTTGCGGACCAAGGGGTGTGGTGGTGTGCCTAGGTTCGGGACCGGCAGTGCCAGCCATCTGCCCCTTCTACCTTTGCCGATCTTCTTAACTATGTCTTGACGCCGGGCTCAGGTGGGGGAGGGGAAGGAAGTGTGGTAGATAGTGTGTAAGTCTGCTATCACTGTAAAAGAAATAACACGCAAGTCACCGTGCCTGCTTTTCCTCTAGTGTGGAGCATGCGGTGGACATCGTTCGAACTCCTGTTTTTCGTCGAGCGCACTTTTCTGGCTTTGCATTGTGCCTAGCATGTTCGTTACACACGACCTTCCTTTATGAAAACTGTATTGTGCGTTAGAAACGAGGTTGTGGGTTTATAAATAACTTGTAAACGCCTTTTTGATGGTCTTCTCCATGACTCTGCAGAAGACTGATGTCACGCTGGCGGGTCAGTAGTTGGTCGGAAGCGCAAGACTACCACGTCTTTCGAATCGGTATAATACTTACTGTCTTTCAACTGTGGGAAGAACTCCAGCATAAATAATTTTGTCACAAGGCAGACAAGTGTCTAGCGAGTTATCGGGCATGTTCACGCGGCAGTTTTAGGGAAATCATATACGGACGAGGAAATTGACATCCCTTCAAGTTTTTTGGTTTTCAAACATCGCTTCTTCGCGAAACACCATGTTTTTAATAATTGACGCTCCGATGCTCTCGTAACTAGATGGCATGAAGTACGCTTCTCTTGTGAAAACAGACTAGAAAAACTGTGAAAAATGTCTGGGTTTGTTTGCATTATCAGATATCCTGTGACCCTCAAAATTTCTCATACCAAGTACAAGGTTCTCGATACTTGTGTTCTTTTGTAAGTTGCTGTGGCGCAATTAAGAATTTTGAACAGGTCGCTGGAGCAAATTGCTCTCGAAATCTTAAATAACACCCAGTCATTGACGGCGTTTCCAGAGAAAAGAACACCCCAGCCTATCCGCAGTGTCTAGACTCTCATTTGACGAGAGTCTCCTTGTCACATATTTGACCTCCCTTCGTTCATTGCCAGGGCAAAAATATAAACAATGCTACCGTAAAAGTACTGTATGACCATTTCGAACCGAGTAGAAGGTTAGCAGTTTATCTTGTCCATACTGCCAGGATCCTTTGTGAAAACGAAATCCAAGCAAATAGCATGTTGCCTCTCAGGCGTTCTCGTGGAAACTGGGATATGCCATATGAGAGGAACTTAAAATGTTGTATTAGGAGACTTTGATCGAAGGCGCACTTCGAGCACTTCTCCTCATCGAATGCCGAGTGCATTGTAATCACTCACAAGAACAACATCAGGTTGACGAGCGATTTCCTTTGTTCTCCACTAGGCAAACGTCTACGTCAAGGTCCGCCCTCGGTACTGGGTCGACAGTCGCAACTAGATGTCTTTATTGTTGAGCGTATATCGTCAGTAATTTTTTCGGTCTTCTCACACACGGCCTATTTTGTAAGTTCAGGACAACTCCTTCACCCTGGCAGTCCTTTCTCTCTCCTAAAGAGTGGATATCCTGGTAGTGTTATTTCAAAATTGCTGGCCCTCTGGAACAGCAATGTTTCTGTTATTGCTATAACACCTGGAGATGGATCGACTACCTGTATTCTTAGCTCGTTGATTTTTAAAACAGACTCTGGGCATTGGTATACAAGAGTTGCCGCTTGGAACATTCGGCGATGTTTGGGTCAGTTGGTCGCAAGCTTGCCCCTGCCACGTTGCCGCTGTAATCGTTAGAATTGGCTTGTTTCACAGCAGAATAAATTAGCCGACAGTGTTTGTCACTAATGGTATTGTGGCTCTATTATGCATCGTTACGCGGCTGCTGGTTGGGCACGGAAGAGTGTTCCAATGCACAGCTGGACGTGTGAGTTCCGTAACAGAATCAGCAAGCGCCCTTCTACCATCGCATATACCCGATAGCAACCGACAGGACAATGAGCCCGTGGCTCAGAGGCTAGTGGCGTTGGGCTTCTAGCCAAAAGGTGTCGGGATCCAGCCCCAGGTATTCCACACTCCGGAATTTAGTATGACTGACTGACAGTGGCTAATGAGCCAGAAATGGCCATTCCAGTCTCCCTTGTCTTTGTCCGTAATGTTATTCTGTTGGCCTATCAGGCTCCTTCTTTGCTGCCAAAAAAATTTAATAGGCCGCGGTCACACAATTTCCGACTGTTATCTCTTTTTTGCGGTCTTGAGGGTTGCGTGAGCGGTTACCGACTCGCTCGGGCAAAGCTTGTCATTTGGAAATTGCCGGAAAATGTTAACGGCGGCGAAAATCTCTTCCTTCGGTGGAGCGGATTTAGCATCGCTTAGACCTCGAGCAGCTACGTAATTCTGGTGTTTAAGTGGACCCTCCGGTTACTTCCGGCCACGTGATCGACTGAAGGCTTCGAGGGATGAATTGTCGTTTTTGACTCTAAATTCTTGTTGTGGAATTTCCCGGTCCCCTTAGCTACGAGGTTTTGTTTTCACATTCAACAAAGTGCTCATCAGAACACTCAGGATAACTGAGCAAATTTTATAGCAACGGTAGACCGATCTACCTGGCTATATTACCTCTCGTCACGACAGAAATGTCATCATTTACATTTACGGATGTAGACTAGATAGATTCTGCGAAATCATTTATTATGACAAGCAATATTTCTGTGTCCTCACTTCGGCCGTTTGGCATAGAAATGCGATCTGCCTTTAGAAGAGGTCTCTTTACCGTTGTTATGCCACTGCTAATATCAGCGTCTTTACGCTTTGCCTCCTTTAACTCTTACATCATTGGCTTCTTTAAATTTGCAAGCTTGGTCTCCAGTTTTTGACTTTGAGCCGGGCCTTTGAGCATCACAAGAAAGATTTATCTTCGTATCCCACACCTTTTGCAATAATTACTTTCGGCGCGCTTTGCCGTTCCTTGGCCATTGAAATAAAGAGAGTGAACTCATATCCTGGATGTGAAGGTCGTATGGATGGACTTTCCCTTAAACGAATTGCTGACGCTCGTCCTGCTACTATTGCAAGATTTCCGAGAGTCCATAAAAGTTAAAATGAGAGCGCTGGTATACATCATTTTTCGAAAATGTAACGGATATTTCGAACTGTATACGAAGTGCGGTTTTAAAGAACTTAGTAGGCGAGTTATTTCAAAAATTTACAAATTATGTGAATCATATTCAAAAACAACTTAGCCGCCTGCAGGTCTCAGGGGTGTGGATAACTTTGAACTTCCGTGGACTCGTACACAAATAGAACCCCGTCACAAAAGTAAATGCGTTCTCAGGTTGAGGGCCTGTAACCAATCTAATTCTTAGCAAACAAAAACGTTCCCTAATAAGCTTTCTTTACTTAAAACCGGCTTGACTCTGGTCTTTTGATGGTAAAGCTAGAAATTTCTGTAGCCTTTCGCTAGTTACGTTTACGAGAATACCGGCAGAAGATCCCCATGAATTGTCTCAATGAACATCCGGTAATACTATATAATACACGAAGAATAATATCGCCGTCTTTTCTACTTGTAGACCGTTCTGGCTACTCTACTTATTTTTGGACACAGTTCTATCACGACGGATTAGCCACCAAGTGACCACAGTAATACTGAAGTCACTTCTTAACTATTCACTTAACGACCCTTTCGCTGTCAATTTCCTTATGTGTTCGCGGTCAGTTGGTGACACAGCCGGTTTGGATGTATTTACCGAATGGTTTGATAAACCAAACTACTACCAAACAAATTAATTACTCAGTTTATGCATAAAACGCCACAAATTTGTAAAACCTAGTTTTTTTTAGAAAGAACACGGTTTCTCATAGTTAACTTCACCTCGTCTTCTTAGACCGAATATCCGATTTTCCGTTTCCAGAAGGGATTTATTTGAGACGTTTTCAGCTTATATTAATCTTCGTTTACAAAAAATGCGCAAAGGCACATGGTTTCGACCCGGGAATTTCGATAGCGTAGAAAATTACCTCGGTACCAAGAAACCTTGGTTGTAACCCAAATCTGGCCTTTTTATTTCGTAAAACAGGGTCAAAATGAATTATTCCTCATTATTAGCTCTCTGTAGCGCCCAAATATTTGAAAAACATAAGTGGCAATGCCAAATTTTTGAATAATACCCACTCAAATTTCGACCATAATATTTCATTTGTGAGGCACCCACTGTACTAAAGTAAATCACTTGACTCGTGAAATGTGCATAAATTGACGAAAACTAACTAGTCTACATGAAAGCACCCCAAACGCATTCACTAAAACATCAGGCGAATAATTAACGGTCTATGGATAATTGAGAATAGGCAATAAGTATACCAAGACTATTTCGCTGACTAGAAAGAATAGTTTTTGTAAGAAAAGGGAACTGTCAACAACGCGAACATTGATATCGTATAAGTAGACTCGAAATTTGGGATTATATAATGGCTGCTCATGCGAAAAATTAATTAAATATAACATTATAGGCCGAATCATATTCAAAAATATTCCTGTTATCCATTCTAATGAGATATACTCCAGCAACTGGTGTAACATGTAGTCAGACACAAAGTCGGATGAGTAATGTCTGCTGATGCTTCCATGATCTTCTTGGTCGATTTCGATGCACTTTCTCTATTTTTTATCAGTTGAGATGGAACTAATCAAACGGATGATTTTGCTAGATTTTGCTGAGAGAGACGTCACAGGAATAAAACTTCCCATAAGGTCTCCGGTTGCAATACCGGTCGGTGACTAGTAAATTTGAAGGGGACTGGTAGATGCAGTTGTAAGCATACCACTTTGCGCATATTTCAAGAACGTTGCATCCGTAAAATTTATGTGCCGTCACTGCTGACGGTGGAGCCCGACGAGTTTCAGTGTCCTTAAAATGTTGATGGATACTTAATAATTACCAGTACCAGTATTTCCAATCACTTCCCCATACCGATAGGTTCTGTGCTATGTATTCATAAAAACTTGCAAAATAAGATGGTTCTGGAGAGTGCTTGTCCAGGCACTGAAAACTTCGGCGCTCCTTTTCATGTGGATGGTCGTTTGGGTCAAGTATAAGGACTCGCCGAAGCATGAAACTCATTGTCAAAAATGAACGTCTGCAACCAAACTCAACGACGTATATGGCTTCGCAAATTGGGAGACTCTCTCTAGTTAGTAACCTCTCGTTTTACTTCGCATTTCAGACGATATAGCCACTGTATAATATGCAAGACTTTAATGCATTGAACCATGGTTTAGTGCACTGGACCGTATTATTTTTATCTTGATTGGGTTTCTAATTTGGGCATTAACTATCAGTTAAATTTTAGATTTAACTTCCCATTTTCAATCTTAAATCACCCGTACTTACCACTGTGCACGTAGTTTCATTGGAAAGATGGGAAAACACAATATCGTAATTTTCACCTTACGCAGTCTCACTCTTGTTAGGATGTGTTCGTACGTATAAAAGGTTTTTTGACGTAAATTTCGAAGAAATAATTTCACTTTTAATGATTTATCTTCTGCACCGACCATTATTATTATCGATTTATCGAACGGCATGAGTACTGATTTTTAATTATGGCATCCACTTATTATCATGAATTTCCATCGTGAATTTTTTTTGTAAAATATCACGCATTACTGAGTTGTTGCCTTTTAGTTGCCCTTTATGTAAACTTAGTAAGCAACCATAGCGATCTCGACTTCATTAATCTTAGCGAGGGCTTAGTAAATGATTTTATAAGTACTCTGGACTGCCAAAATATATTTCAAATAATAACCCAAACTTTTCCCATGATTAGCTGCAGTGTACGGCAAAATGTCCTCTCAAGTTCATTCTATTGAATGTGGTTCAATCAAATGCGGCATCATCCACTGTCTCATACTCTGTTAAGCTAGACTTAAAAGTTTCGAAGGCATCTTAAAGATCCATAAGTTTCATATTAGTTCACTTGAGAATCGCTGAAATATTTAAGTAAGCTTAAGAAATGTGATTTGCACGAGAAATGTGGGAGGTGTCTTTGACCATTGGGGATGCAAATCTTTCCAGATCGGTTGTTCCGATTTTACGTCTCAGATGGCCTGCTAGGTCTCATCAAAGCCATTCCGTATTTGCTTCGTTACAGCTATAACTACATCACAGAGTAATCAGACAAAGTAGAATTGTTGAAATCTTTCCTAACCAATCATATTGTCTCTGAAACGGACTCCAATCCCTCATTTCCTCCGTTGTCTGTTGCTCTCCTCACCGCCGTTAATTTTTCCCTTTCAAGTATTCAGAAGCAGATAAACCAACTTATGAACTTGTAGCCATTTAGAACAGACAAAACCCTGAACTCCTTTGTTAAATGGCTAAGAGGTGTTCCTACTTCGCTGAGCTGATTCTTTACCGTCTTCCTTGATAATGATTTCTTTCCCAATTATTGCAAAATTTAAGTTATTATTCCAATATTCGTTCTGATGTTCAAAAGTATTGAAGCGTCGAAAAGTTGTTGGAGAAGACAATTGGGATTATCACTAAAGATTTTTGCATAATAAAGCAAGTTTCTAACTCTTCTCAACATGATCTCCTGCCCGGCATCTCTTCCGAAAGTGCCATTTGTCCTTCGTAAATGACCTATCTGAGGTCGTCGTTTATTTTGATCCTATTAAACCCCTCAATAATGTGCTTCACATTAAAGATATTTCATCGGCAATTAAACACGCCCAATGTGCTATATACGCTGATGATCTCAAATAGGTATGTTTTTTCTTTAAGTCTGTGGCGCAAAGTTGCTTGGAACAGGTGTATACTGACTTACTTGCGCTGTCGGGCAATGAATTATTTCCTCCTAAAAGTCGCTACATGCGCTTTGGACCTGAGAACCTGTCTCAACCAGCCCCATGAAGGAATGTTGTACCATCAAGGACCTTGACGTAAACCACACCAGCCGTCTGGACATCGTGCTGCACATCGATGGAATTTCGACTAGAGGTGCCGATATTTGTGGCTTTACTGTGCATACCTTCTACCCTTCCGAAATCAACTTACGGCCATGTCGGATGTTTATCCTTCCAATTCTTAAATATTGCTGCAAATATTGGGTTTAATTTTACTAGAAGGACGACAGCCAACTGCTTCCTACTCAAACAGATGGCAGCTTACTAACTTAAATTTTATGTGGGTTAAAGTGCTAGAATCTGACCTCTGCCCCCTTTTTCGTATTGATAATAACCTAAATCTGCCTCGGACTTCAGTCCTTACCCCTGTATTTCGTCTATAGAATCCTCGTAGTTTCTCCATCTTCTCCCAACCGCAAACGCTCTTTTTTCCGTGTACCCCACTTTAGGATAATCCATCAATCGATAGTAGATCGGTAGTCTATCTGCCTGTAAGCGAAGACTGCGCCTTTATCTTATGACTAACCTTTTTAGCCCTTTGTTTTTCTCATCGCTCCGTGACTTTGAAAGGACCACTGGGAATTAAGGACGCTACCGCCAAATTACCCTATCCCTTCCCATTTAGCCTTTCCCAAGGGGTTTCGCTTGCCATGGCCTATCGGCAAATATCCCCATTTTTTCAGTCCAAGGATCATGTCCTTCAAAAAACGCCTGGTGTTCCCTAAAAAACCCGAGACAAATCATTTGGGTCATATTGACTCGTATGTTTAAGTCGCCCCACCCCACTCGCCGGTAATCTTCACCAGGATTCCACTCTTACTGTCCACGTTTTCTGTATTTTGTCAGTTTTCTCAATGTTAGGTCTGGTAGGATAGTGCCCTCTAAGGACTTAAAATAAGACTATTGGTAGAAAAATTCTCTTTGGCACTTTCCTGAAAGTATTCTGCTAACAACTCAATGGAAGTGTACCAGCAGCTCCGGCTTTGGTCCTCATTCCCCGGTCAGATTGCCTAAGGCAATGTTATCTGCGCCCTACGCACGGTTCCTTTTCGCAGAATCAGAATTACCATGCAACGCACCCAGGGCAACAAGGGCATATCGATTAGATGTCTAGTCGATTTCGACATGTCGATATGGGGATATTGGCCAGATGCCGACTATGGCCACTTGTGTACATCGCCGCGGTATCTATAAGTCAGGATACTGAAGAACTAGTGTAAGCAACTCTTAGCATACGTATGTGGCAACACTTGCTTACATGTGCTGTCTTTATATCACCGTATACCATTATAACAGTCTACTAGTTATTGCTATTGGGTACTCCTCGTTCGTATTGCAGGTTAATTAAGCGAGACGGGTGTGTTTTACAAAAACTCCACGTTTCTGTATTACAGAAAAATCATGGTAGAAAAATATTTAGAAATACAATGTACACGTTCGTGGGTCTTCTCAGCATAGATGTCTGTTGTAAGTAGCCGTTTTCGCGCAGGTTTCGTACGTCCCTCTTCGGCGGTGGGGAGGATCCCCTTCCTTGTACTGGGACACAGGGCAATTGAACCTACCCTCCAAGAGTGGGCTACATGACAGGCGGGGTGTAAGGGTGTCCAGCGGTGGGTTCATGTGATGGTCGTAGTAGGTCCCTCACTTGCTTGCAAGTGCAGACTTCGCCTAGTGTCCATTTGTTGGCGCCCAACTCTCACAGATGGCTCCCCGAAGCTGGGCTCTGCCAGGTGGTCACACCCCGGTAGCCGCCTCGACCAGCGGGCTAAACCAAGTGAGGGTATCCGTGCGTGCGCCTGCCCACACGGTAATGTGGACCCCGTTGGCCGGATAAATTTTTGCGTAGGCATCGTCGAGACGAGGCTCCGTCTGGACCTCCGCAGGAAACTACGTGACAAATAAACCCAGGTTGCAGGCTATTTCGGATCGGTCTTCCATTAAACCAAGTCCGTGGCCCATAGTAGAGTTCGGCAGTCGTCTGGGACAGCCGAGCAGCCCTATTTAGGGAGGCATGGGGTGCCCGCAAGGGGAGGGGTTAGGAAAGGTGCCGTAAAAATTTCCAGTAGCCACGCTGTCTGTAGGCTGACCGTGTCCGCAGACAAAAAAAGTCGAAACAATCAAAGCAGAAACAACAACCTTCATTCTCTTCCTCTTCCTGCCCATT
>CACRXP010000030.1:1070642-1222706 GCA_902702965.1 Spirometra erinaceieuropaei | reverse complement strand
CTCCCGCCGCCGCCCTACTCGCCAAACTGGTAGGGTGAGTCCGCTTACGCTGGCAGCCTGGAATGTTCGTACCCTTTTAGATGATCCGAGGAGCGACTGACCGGAACGTAAGACGGTGCTAGTGACTCGGGTACTGGCGCGCTACAAGATGGATATCGCCGCACTCAGAGAGACCCGGTTTTCAGAACAAGGCCACCTGGAGTAGGTGGGTGCCGGCTACACCTTCTTCTGGAGCGGTCGCCCAGGACAGAACGACGAGACGCGGGTGTCGCCTTCGTTATCTGAACGACATCGTGGGACGACTGTCCTGTCTGCTGCAGGGCATCAACGATCGTCTGATGAGCCTCCCCCTGCCTCTTCGGGGAGGCAAATCCGCTACCAACGTCAGCGCTTGCGCTCGGCCGGTGACCAGCCCTGACGCCGCATAGGACGAATTCTACAAGGACCTGCACGCCCTCCTGATGACTGTGTCGAAGGCAGATAAGTTGAGTGTCCTCGGTGACTTCAACGTCCGCGTCGGCACAGACCATGCTGCCTGGAGAGGAGTACTAGGTCCTCATGGTCTCAACGGCTCCAACGACAATGGCCTGCTCCTTCTCCGCACCTGCGCAGAACATAGACTCATCCTGACTAACACCATCTTTTGCCTGCCGATGCGAAAGAAGGCCACCTGGCGGTATCCTCGGTCTCGTCAGTGGCACCTGCTGGACTATGTCCTCGTCCGGAAGCGAGATCAGCGGGACGTGCTGGTGACGAAGGCGATTGCGGACGCTGACGGGTGGACCGACCATCACCTCGTCATCTCGAAGATGCGTATTCGCCTACAGCCTCGCAGTAGACCACAAGGTAAGCGACCCCCAGGTAAGCTAAATATTGCCTTGTTGTCTTTGCCCGCTCACCATCTTCATTTCAGCAATGAGCTGGCTCAACGGCTAGACAACCCTCCTATCGCTGCCGCCGCTGCCGCCGCTGCCGAGAACGCCTCCGTGGAGAACCGCTGGTGTCAACTGCGAGACACGGTCCAGGCGACGGCGCTCGCCGTCCTCGGTCGCCCACGCCGCCAACATCAGGACTGGTTCGACGACAACGACGCCGCCATCGGCAATCTGCTCGCCGAGAAGAACCGCCTACACAAAGCCTACGTAGACCACCCCACTGTCGACAACAGAGCTGCCTTTTACCGCAGTCGGCGCCATCTTCAGCAACGACTGCGCGAGATGCAGGACGCCTGGACTGCTCGCAAAGCTGAGGAGATCCAAGGATACGCGGAGCGCAACGAATGGAAGAACTTCTTCTCCGCGATCAAAGCTGTCTACGGTCCGCCGACGAAGGGCACTGCTCCTCTTCTCAGCACCGACGGTAGCACCCTCCTGACTGAGAAGACACAAATTCTACAGAGATGGGCCGAGCATTTCCGAGGCGTCCTCAACCGCCCCTCCGCCATCTCCGACGTCGCCATCGCCCATTTGTCGCAAGTGGAGACCAACGTGGACCTCGACCTTCCGCCATCGCTCCAGGAAACCATCACGGCCGTGCAGCAGCTCTCCAGCGGGAAAGCACCCCGATCGGACACAATCCCTGCTGAGGTCTACAAGCACGGAGGTTCCCAACTGATGGATCACCTGACTGCGCTCTTCCAGGAGATGTGGCGCCAAGGTAAAGTCCCGCAAGATTTCAAGGACGCAACAATCGTGCACCTATATAAGCGAAAAGGAAACCGCCAAGTCTGCGGCAATCACCGTGGCGTCTCCTTGCTGAACATCGCCGGGAAGATCTTCGCTCGCATCCTCCTCAATCTTCTGAATAATCATCTGGATCAGGGTCTTCTGCCGGAAATCCAGTGCGGCTTCCGCCGTCATCGCGGGTCCATGACATGATCTTCGCCGCCCGTCAGCTTCAGGAGAAGTACCAGGAGAGGCGAACACTACTTCATTCTAACTTCGTGGATCTGACGAAAGCCTTCGACACGGTGAACCGTGGAGGATTGTGAAAGATCATGCGGAAATTCGGCTGTCCCGAGCGATTCGCTCAGATGGTGCGTCAGCTCCACGACGGCATGATGGAGCGGGTCATGGACAACGGAGCTGTCTCAGAGGCATTCGCAGTGACCAATCGTGTGAAGCAGGAATGCGTTCTGGCGCCCACCCTCTTCACTCTTATGTTCTCTGCCATGCTGATGAACGCTTACCGTGACGAATGTCCCGAGATCCGCATCGCCTATAGAACGGAAGGCCACCTTCTCAATCAACGGCGGCAAAACTTCTCGTCTGAGGCAGATGACGTATCATCGGAGAGTTTATAAATCTACGTTATGCTGCTGTTTGGTCACGAAACCTAAGTCAGTTTCCAGATGCAGCGGCCGGCCATCCATGAAACTGGCAAGCTGATGATACCCTGATAATCAACGACTGAAAACTGTTTGAAGAATTTGAGGAGGAGAGCACGATGCGGAAACACGTTCACACGCAAGGAACGTCAAGATAGCGGCTAGGCAAGGTTTCCTCACGAGGTGGAGGGTAGTATACCACAACAGGGATTATTTAGATGTACGAGGGGAGAAAAAAGCGGAGGACATAGTTAAGGGACTCGAAGCAACGCTTTTTCCCTATTTCAGATATTCGTGTCTGTTGTATACTGTTGAAGTCAGATGCCGCACGACAAATACATACGTTTTATTCTGCGATTACTTTTCTACTATTTCAACTGACAGCTATCAGTAAGTCTTTGTGGATGCGAGTAAACAGTGTCGTATATGCACTGAAATGAGTCATGTTGTTAGCGCATATTGGTGGCGCGAATCGCGCAAACAGTGAACGTAACTTATATAAGGTTGCGTACTGAACAAACATTTGTTTTAGAGTTACAGGATAGCATACCAGCAACACAGGTACTAGTTAAAAGCACAGACACGTGTGTTCCGCAGATATTCTGCCTCCGAATGGCACAGCTTTGGGTCCCGCAACATTTCTAGTAGGCTTTCTGGTAGGTACTCCCGTTTAGAAGCTGTTGTTTTCTTATTTCTGCGGAAATTAATTGCTGACTGGTACCTGCGCTACTAGTATGGTATCCTTTAACGCTAAAATATACCACTAGGGCCCGTCGGCAGTTAACGAATATTACGCGGTCATCCCTCTGTGGGTGATGGAATTCGGCCCGAATATTCATACATCAGTCTCGGTCTGCGCCTACAGACCTTAGAATATACTGACCTACTCCAAGTTCGCAGTTGCTTTCTGAGGAAATTAAAAAACAACAAAGCATTTTTCTTTCATTGAGGCCAGTGTTCGATCTTATCACGTTAGCTAAGAAATGTACACAGATGCTGCTGAAGGTTTTTAGTACTCTAAGACCCAGTATTCACTAGTTCGTTTTTTGTGTGTCTATTGGGACCCGATACTGTCCATGGTGTGTGCCACAGCAAGGTGGGCATAGGGACGTTAACTTGCGGGCTAATTAGTTTGTAGTGATAGTAGACTTGTCCTGCATCTACCGAACTCTGTCCTTCCTCATCCACCTCTGGTCTTCTTGACCCTGATTTGACGCCTGACCCAGGTGGGGAGTGGGGAAGAGAGAGTGTGGTAGATGCTGTGAAAGTTCACTATAGATTTAAACTAATTCACGCGCAAGTCACCGCTCCTGATCTTGCTGTGGAGCACACGGTGTGAACATCGTCAAACTCGACCGTCGAACTGTCGGGCCCAGCGGCAGGACAAAGTCAGAAAGGCTAGAGTCGGGATTGGAGGACGTGACTGATATAAAGCCAACTTCGTGTGGCATACATTCTCGATTTGTGCCCGATGGACCAGCTTTTTAGCGAAACAACAAAGGGACTCGGATCTCAACAGACTGGGGATGTCATAGAGGTCTTATCCAGAAGGAGTAAAAGGTCTGAAAACGTTTGCTATACCAGCCTCAGCAAACCCTGGCCCTCGCAGCCTGGTATGCGCTGGCAGTTCTCTTACACCAGGTTCCCTGCCGGTAGATGCGCTTACGTTCCCGCTAAGTATACAGGTGGTGGGCATGGCTGTCTAGTCATTCTCGTCCTTCTGACTCCTGTTGGGATGTTGTTGGTGAAAAATCCTGGTCAATTGTATGTTGTGTATCGGTGGGTGTGGTGGAAGGCCTAGATGCGGGTCCGGCCGTGCAAGCCACCTGCGCCCGTCCCCACCTCCGGTCTTCATGGCTCTGTCTTGATGCCGGGTCCAGGTGTGAAGCGGGGAAGAGAGAGTGCGGTAGATGCTGCGCAAGTTTACTATCATCATAAGCTAATTCACGCGTAAGCCACAGTGCCTGCGGCACCTTGCTGTGTAGCACACGGTGGACATCGTCGGAACTGACAGTCGAACTGCCATCCAGAAGGAGCCGTTGTAGCCTGATCCTCCGATCGGGTTATCCCGTCGATTGGCAGCCCTCCAAGTCACAGATAGTTTAGAGGCGCATGAGGTTGTTCATGGTAAGGAACATGCGCTAAATGCCGTGGAGGCGGAGTCACCAAAGTCGACCTCACTCTCGCTTCCCTCTCGCCAGCACCAGTTCACTGTCAAAATTAGTCAGTCATTTAATGCGGGGATTGGGCGTCAGTGGCTGACGGGCCCAAACGGCCCGTCTGCGAGTGCCCTACACGCGACCTAGCCTCCAGCACAAAATAACATGTTTTGGCACAATGGGAGTAGACGGCTCGGACCTAGCATGCGTGAGAGTGCCACAGAGGCGACATCAAGAAGGAATCATTGAGTCACTCGACAAGGGCACAGACAGGTCTGCCTGCGATGTCTGTGTTGTACCGTTAGTTGACAACCTTCCAAGCCATGAGGCTTAGCGCGTCCTGCTAGCTTCAGGCGCGTCAGTTTTGTTATATTGGGAAATACGTTGAAATGCCGTGGAAGTAAAATCCCCACAATCGGCCTCTCTCGTGCACCAGTCGAGCCTCCGAAACAGTCAAGTGGCTGACAGCCTCGGTCAGCCGTTCCCCGCAAAACACATAGATTTTCACACAAGAGGAGTGGGCGGCTCGTATCTCACATGTGTGAGAATAGCACCTTGTGTAGGAGCCAGAGAACACGCATTGTACTTACGTGAGAGGTGCCTATTTTGTGCTTGTAGTGGACGGTGTGAAACGAGTTCGTTTTTGGTGTTGTCGGATAATATGAAGATGTGTATTGGCGGGGTTTTGTCCACGGTTTTTATCGCAGATTTTCGTGGAGGTACGCGTGGTCGAGTAGGTCCACGTTGTGACTGAATGCATGTGGGCAGTGCCGACAGTCGACACAAGTGCGGCGGGTGTAGGTTGGGTTTCAAGGCAATGATTTGCTGGTCTCAGTGCGACGGATCAGTAAGTGTCCTATCAGACCGATGCGTGATGTAATGATGCGATCGCAACGAGGACGGGTCGGGATCGAGTCTGCATCGCAATTGGTGAGAGCTGTAGTGATCATGCTAGTGTAGGCAGTGGTGAAGCTGGCGGTCGGCGGGATGCATGTAGTTTTTCACCGATCGCAAGATCCCCTCCGACCAAGCTGAGTAGTTCGCAAACCCCTTCCGGCACGCAGAGGTTGGAATAAAATTCTGCAATAAATGCTGCGCTTGAGTCCAAACCCACGCATTTTGACGTTTTTGGTCACCTGGAAACAGAATGGCCACGGAAGCATGAGATGAGCCAGACGTCGGCCAAATTAACCTCAGACGAAATACCACGAAATCATCAAAACGGGATCCTCCGCGTCCTAACTCCGAAAACAAAGTGGACTGAAAGCAATAAACCTCCACTTCTCACGTTTGGTACTAATTCACCCAAACAGCCAAAAATTTGTATTCATGATGCCATAGTTACTTAGGTCCGATGAGTAATCTCTTCGATGGAGCTGTAAAATGTGGTTGGATCATCCTTTAGCGGTAAAGTCCTCTACTGACAGTAGTCATTTCAAAAGGTGTATAAACATATACTCAGTTGATCGGACGCTGTCAGTCACTGGAACTGGAGGGGCAAACGAACCCAGAGATAGTTGGCGGAACTTTGTCAGGAAAACTTTCAGAAACCAAAATGATGTCAACGCCGAGGCCCATCTAAGTATGTTGAAAGTATCTTAACTCACATATGACAGCTTCCAATGAAAGGGATTTTCAACTCTTTTAGTCGCACAGAAAAGGTTCATTTCTGTCCGGCAGCCAGAATAGATCCATGGACACCACTTAAAATAGTCCCTACCTCTGCTGACGATACCTGGACTTGTGGACATGGTCTGAGGCATGTCACATGCCCTTTTTAGATGTATTTCCTCGCTTGAGAAAAGTCATCAGCTTCAAGTAGCAGGATTTTGATCGGGCATCATTCCTCCTGCGTCGATCCGCGCTACTTATGTGCGCTAATTTCTGTATGTGGATATACTGATAAGAAAGTCATTTTTCGTCTGTCGTCAGAATCCTGATAAGATCATTCATTTGAACTCACACTTGGATTTGAGAAAATATCAGGTGTCTAATCAACATGTACACACAACACCCCCTGACTTCCGATATAGGACAGGAATATCCCCAATTTCAAATAATGTTCATTTATCCGACTTCCTTGCATACGCATTTAGGATAGAATTGCATCCATTAGTTGTGAATACTAAACTGAAAATTTTTCCACCGCCGCCTGTGCTCGGCAACATCCGAACAAACGCTGTTCGTTCCTGCTGTTTTGTCATCATCCCTAGAGAATGGTGGTACGCATGCGGTGAGCCCATTCTTTCTCTCTCTCTGCCTACTGATCCAAATATTCTAACAATGGTAAAGTTTTCCAAATTTTATCTCTTTTTAACTAGTTCTCATCTAGATGCTGGCGATAAACATTTTCAGACATGCACGTTGAACTTCCGTAGACCAAGCCAACACAGGTGGGGAGGGGGGGCGAGAGGGCTGTTCTCAGCAATGCGACGTTAAAATGGATTGTTTTTGCCTGTTTCGACAATAATTGCGTACATTGACCGCGACAAACACCGGTTGATGCTGTGCGTGCGCGGTGACATTTCAGACCCTCCGGCTTCCGCATGACTTTTTGAAGGAAGTGAGTAGGAACTGTCAACGGGACTTCATTGTTGTTCATGCTAACAATGGTTCCCCTGTAAACACAGCGGCGCGTAGGTGCATCGCGCTTGCGTTTAACCAGCAAAAAGGGGAAAACGGTAAATTAAACCTCCAAAAATAGACTTCACGACAGCAGTTAACGCCATTTTTGGGTCGCCCTTAAGGGGCGTTAATAGTCTTTAAATCAATTTATGGGCCGTTCTTAATTATTAGAAAACCATACTCATGTCATCTGTTGATTCCGTCGATTTTATTACACGTGTATTTTTTCCTCGCAGCCTTATGCTTACTTATGCTTTGCGACATACGGTTAAGTTGGTAAGGTGTCTCGACGTCTTCCTAAGGGGTTTGGCAAAATGTGATGAATCAGCTTTGTCAACCACGTCCTATTATCCAGACGAGTAGTGTTAGAAACCCATTCCGCTTAGTTGAAATCGATCCACCCGATAGCCCCCTGTTCTCATAAATTGCTATATTCTGAACTGTTTTGTCCGGCGCACAAAGTACATCTGAGTTTGCAGCAGGTAATCTTGATCCACTGGTTGGTGATCGACTGACTCGACATGCTTTCTGAAAATTCATCAGTCTCGAAGGTATTGCCTGTAAATTTTCAACTCCTGGCAAGGAAGGCCGGTTGGCAGTCCAGTCTATGTTTACTTCAGAGGCGCTGGGGTGTAGGAGAAATGCCTACAGAGGCTAGGGGGATTGGAATGGTCGTTGCAGGCTGAGCCGTCTCAATCAGCCAGTCTTGCCGCATCCGTAGGCCGGAATAACCCAGCCTTTGAAGCCGGTTCGGGTGGTCGCTGAATCGGTCCTTGGGTCAAACGGCGTACTGACTTCACTACAGGCTCATGTCCCGCTTCTTGTGATTGGGTAAACTCAAGGTCACATAGGATAGGTCCGTCATTGGACACGGAAACCCCCACGGCGCGCTTTGCCTGGGTTTCCCTAAGTTAGGTCAGATACGGCTGCCTGAAGGTACTAAGTGCGTCAGAAATGGCCACTGCACCTTGTTATTCTACCTTCACTACTGCGTCCTTGTCGTCCCGCGATTGCTTGAGAACCCCCAGATTTGAGCTTCAAGGTAAATCGAACGAGCATTGGTGAGCCGCCATTTCCGTGGGAAGCTGAGGTCTTTACAGGACGTTCATAATCATATCTTCCATCCTCACAATTTTCTCATCCCATCGATGGAAGGGTATAGATTTTTTCGCATTGGTGCAAAGTACATTTTCTGCGAATAAAATATACATTTTGTCATGCGAAAGGTAAACACGGCGGAGTTTATTGCTCACAAAATATCACGGAAACTGGAAGTAGCAGTTTAACTATGCTGCATACGTGCTCCTGCGTTTTAATTGCGAGCTAATTTTGTTTTCCGTACAGGCGTCGTGTCCATCCGAAGGCGCTGCCTGAGATGTCTGAATAATTTAGACCTTGAATGGTTAGAACGTGTTCGGTTCTGGGAAACTTTCCTTCTCTTTTCATTCCCTCAAAGCATTTTGCGTACTTATGTTTGGAATCCAAATTGCACACCTTGGTACGTAGAGTTGCATTCGCATTGCTAGCCAAGTGTCGACACTGATTCCTATTGACGTTGCTTTCTAATAATGTCTTAAATTATGTGGTGAGTGGTAGAACGTTTTCAAACTTGTGATTCTAAAAGATGTCCAAAGATAGTTATTCGAATACTCTCTGAAGGAAGCTGCACATTTTCGGAACTAGACCGGTCACCCTTTTTCTTCGGTCGCCTTTACAAGAGCTCTTCCGCGCTCAAGGCTAAAAATTTCTTGGTTAAAATCAAACCCAGACACTAATGGGATAAGTGTTGGACATTTGAGTTCCATCTGGGCCCTATTTGAATGGACTTACCATGAGTTCCTTCTTTGATGCGTCTTCAAAGGCGTCTGATTTTTGATACATGTATCTCAAATAGCCTTTGCTGCCCTGGAGGCCGCGAAATGCATTCGTGGGTGCTATCGGACCTCCGTAGAGCGTCTTTCATAAGCTGCACAAACTCCACATGCACATCTGACAGTGTGCTTGTTCGAGAAGGTTTCCTTTATGGATATATTGACACGTTCTAACTTCACTCTCCATAAGAGTGTATAAAAGTCCTCCATGAAACGTTTATTTGGGCCAGTGTATACTAATGTGATGTACCGAATTTCCTGGGATCCAAAAACATCAGTGATATACTTCCTTAGTCTTCTGCCTAGCGAATAGCTTAGAAAGTTTGTGAAAAGCCTACGGAAGATTACCAGTAGGTTTATTGAGCATTGTCCAGGAGGCAGCTTCATGTACACGGTGCGTATACTACTGGCTGTCTTCTGACAGCGGTTAATCCGTCGAAGTTGATGAATTTCGGCACACGTAAGCAAATTAACCCTCAGAAAGAACCTGCACAGATTCTTACTGAAACATTTTCATTTAGTTTGCATTTTAGTTTCCTTGCCAACTAAAGACCCAACATTTTCATAGGTTCCACAAATATTTGAATGTTACACGTGAAAAATCGAGTTGGCGAGCACACGTTTTCGGTACTTCATCAGAATGCCCATGCAGTTATAAAAAACATGAAAATATGAGAAATTGACAGGATTTACAAGTGGCTCAGTGTTTATTCCCACTCCACCCGCATGACGAGGTCGGCGCGTCGAGGTCAGTTGGGCAAATGGCGAGTGACAGGCCGTAGGTGATGTTTCTAGGTCGATTACGTTGAATACATGAGAGTTCGATGGTCAGTTTCGACGATGTCTACCATGTGCTCCACAGCAAGGCGGAGCAGGGACGGTGACTGGCGTGTGAAGCAGTTTAAAGTGATAGTAGACTTTCGCAGTATCTACTGCACTCTCTCCTCCCTACTGTTACCAAAGGTTTGGATGACGTGCAACATCCATCTGGGGTTAGCGTTGGCTACGGAAGTCAGAACGCCTGTGTCAACGTCTTTTGACAACATAGCACTGGATTCGCACGGTGCATAGCTACTGCCTCAGATGACTCAGTGATTCGTAACGACTTAGTGTGCGAGAATAGAACTCTAAATCTATATGTTTTCAACTCTGTCTAGCCAGATCGGTATGTGTTCACGTACTATCTTCTCCAGACGTCTGATTGTACGGCCGATGCAGCTCACCGCACAGGAGCAAATGAATGATTTAATACACGTCGATGTGGCCTTCAACGGTAGTCGTTCTTTACCTTCCAAGCGTAGGAATAGAAAGTCTGTAAAATATACACGTCGTCTTACAAGTTCGCTTGTTACTGCCCCTTTGAAAATTTGGTCTTATAAACATCTCCTTCCTCTCTTCAGATATCGTGGCGAGCTTTGCAGTGAGCTCCCCTAGGTTGTCTATCGGACACCAACCAACTTATCTAAGAGCCTCTGCCGACGGTTGCTAGCTACAGCTGAGACGTTAGCTATCCACCGAACGAATCCAGTGCTATGCTATCAAAAGACGTTCGTATGGGCGCTCTGTCTTCCGTGGCCAACGCCAACCCCGGGTGGGGGTCGCACGCCATCCCAGCATTTGGTGACAGTGATGTATACTCCATGTACTCAACTTACAAACATCACTAAGCCTGTCTATCTCCTCTGCCAACTGGCCACAGCACCCCGACCTCGTCATGCGGGTGGCGTAGGAACGAGGGTAAGCTGTGATTATGTGGCCCCACCCGATGGACACAATACTACAGGGGTTGGGGTTAGAGCAATTATTTCTCAACCACTCAAGGTACAACCGCGTATTCTCAATAGCTTTTCTTCTGTACACAACTACTTGACCTCACCGCCTTGTGTTCCCCGACCCCATCTGCAAAAACCCTATTACCGCAGGTCCCGTATTACAGGTGTCTTAGGTTTGTCTACTTCATTCGGGGCTACATAACTACATCTGACTCAAAAATGCCTTATTCACGTTGGGCTTGCTTGTGCTTATACATTCGCCAAAATCGTCAATTTCTGCACTGTTGAATTCCATTTTCGACTTATCGAATGCATTTTACCATAAGATGGGATATGGTTTTGAAGAACCTTAGAAGACGTTCCTCATTACTTTGGAGACCACGATATTAATTGTGTCCAATTGGCCTCTTCGAGGCGAAAAAGCGTCAGCAGGTAGCCGATCAGAGTTTTAAAGGCTTCTATTTTCACAGCAGAACCATTTTGATTCCCTCCTATCATACCACTTCGTCTTATGACGCACAAATTATACTGTGCAGAAACGTTCATCCGAAGATGTACATTAAGCGGAAACGATCAGAGCACCAACACCTTATTTTGAACTAACTGTGAAAAATTCGGCGACCCCCTTGGTTTTCGAACCAGCTGACTGGGCACCGTCATACCAGGTGAACGAAACTCAGAGGACAAGTCAAATGACTCTGCTTAAGCTTTATTCTCGCAAAGTGATGGCAGTAACAAGTAGGAATGCTGGTTGTGCTGGCTCATGGGAAATTCGTGTGTCAGTTGATAAAAATGGTTACATTGCACGCGCCTCCGGTTCTGCCGCATCTACCCAAATCTGAAAGGCTTGTGACTCTTTGATTTTCGGCTGCGTGGACTATCCAATGTGTCGTAGAGATGTCTAAAGTAGGCCCACGGCAAAAAGCGCTTCCTTTTGTATTCTAAAAATAATAATGCAAGTCAGGCGGCACCAAATATCGCAGGCGTGAAATGTGTGGACATTTGATGTAAATGAGGACGGCTTAGGTAACAAAAATTTGGTGCTGTTATGGATTAAAAATATCCGCGGGTGGCAAACGAATTTTTTTTGGTTTTGCGATAGCATGCCATGGGAAAAGTGTACAAAAGGTTGATTTCGCGTGCCTCCTACGTGAAACTGAAGGCGATTATTTGCCGAAAGTTGCTGTCTCGAAATCAAACTCCAGCTGAAGTTTAAAAACACCAAGTATCACTTTAAATGACGCCTCAAAAGGAGGACCATTGTTGCATTCGGTGGCATATGGACGCGCTCTTTTGGCTTTGAGGTGCTCACATCAGTGGATCCTGGTATGTAGACACTAAAACATGGATGGATTGATCATGGCTGGCAACGCCATATAAAAGAGGAGAGAGGGCTGACTCTTTTTGCAACCAGGTCATATCATGCATTTTATATTCAGCTGCTCATACATCACAGAACGTAAGTTGGCAAACCCTTTTTCTTAAGAGGCAGCATGTAGTCGCAGCTCTTCCCCGATGGATATTTACATTGAACTAAGCTCTGTAACTTTAATAAGGATTAATTGGCCATTTAAAATGAGTAGTCGGGCAGAATACTCGAACAGCGGTTTCTCGCAGACCGATTGGGATTAATTGGCAGCACTAGGTACGTACAGGTGACGATAAAAGAGGACCCCGTCTACGTTTGCTTCCGTCACCCTGGCCAAACCTGGCTGCACACTGCTCCACATATTATATAGACAGCCCGGCTAGGGGTCAACTGAACTCGTCTTTAGTCGAATGGACACTGCCACAGCAGACATCCCGAGGTCCGATGAGGTCAAAGCGAAATCACTATTTAATTCACCTTCTGATTTGTCAAAGCGAGCTTCCCTTTCTCCTGCGAGCAGAACACAGTGACATGAACCGTCCTGTGTGAAAGTCTGATTCGGTAAGCCAAATGAGAACGAAATTCCTACGTCTGAAAAAGCACGGGAAACTGTCACACGGTACTTGTTTTATCGAAGGTGATTCGGAATCTGTTTGCCGACAACAGTCCGACCGTCGCGTACGACGCTGTACACCGTGTGCCCCAGATTATGGTGGACGCAGAAAGGTGACTTGCGTATGAATTAAATTATATTGATAACAGACTTGGTCAGCGTCTTCCGCACTCTCTCCTTCCTCATCACTCTGCGCTAGGTAGCAAGACAGAGTCAGACGACTGGAGGCGGACGCGTGCGTCTGATAAAGCTAGACAGCTGTCTACCCCTGTAGCACAAGCTGGGTCCACGCCGGATGGATCAGTTTTTCACAGAACCAAGGCTGCGGCACCGATCCCACCTGAGTAGGGGCGCCATAGAGGCCACGGTAGGGGGAAACCATTGCGCATGACTCTCCTACACCTGAGAGGACCGATAAATCTTGTTGGTTGGCGCACCGTGATAATTTCAGACCGCGTCAGAGTGTTTAAAGTGCCAAATAGGCATTGAGAGTCATGGAAAAGGATTCGTAATTTCAACCTCACTTTCCGCTCTCTCCTCTATACATGAGCCGTCTGCCACATCCGGTCAGTCATCCGATGCTGATATTGGCTGACTCGGCATGAGTCTGCGCCTGGTATTTCGTTATCCCCCATGTCTGGCAATTGTTAAGGGATGCACAAACTCAGCGTAGCCCCGTTAGCGCGTGTCGTGTCCAAATCTGGGTCAGATCTTATTTCGTAGCCGTACCTGCTAGGGGTTAGGGTTACGGGTTAGGGCCAGAGTTGGGGCTAGGGGTAAGGTTAGAGGTTGGGATAACGGGTTGGAGATGGGGGTCGGCCTAGGGCTTGTCTACTGCAGGTACTGCTGCGAAATAAGATCTGACTCAAATCTGATCTCCGTTTTGCTTCAGCACCCCTACAGTTCATCCCACGTTGAGGGGACTTCTATTTCCCACAGCATTGTGCCAATGATTAAAATGGAGTTTAAGTAGGTTTCATAGCATCAGGATCAGTATGCAAACGTAGGACGCTATAGGCTAGCAAGCAGTTTTGATTAGTCAGAAAATTTATAATCGGCAAATGTCTCTCTGCGTGGCAGATTAACGACCTCTTATGAGTATAGTCTCTCGTGTTTTAAATATTTATTGGTCTTTCTAAAGTAAAATCCTAAGTTATTCATCAGCCGACTATTCTGCGATTTAATGCCTCCCAAACTATTGACGCCTAATCGTTACGCGAGTCATACACGACCCTCTGGCGTTTCAGAAGCACATAATCGGCCGTCACACGTCCTATACTATGTTTTCAAGAATTAAACGCCTAGAGATTTCCCCCCTTTTGCTGTTCGAAGAACCAGCCATGTGCTTCCCAGAAGTTGAATTTGCCGTTAAGACCGTTGCAGAAAAACATTTTCCTCTTTCTCTTGTTTCCTTTACTTTTTTCGGTATTTTTTTCCTTTTATGAGAGTAGGGCATAGGTAGCTCACTTAACAGTCCAGTACGAATTCTTTCTCCTGAGGTGGCATTACGCATTAACCTCCTTCCTTTTCAACATTATACGTAATGAAGGACAATATATTCCAATTAGTAACCATTTGTCACCTCGAGTGTGGTCGATTGCCCATTGCATATGGCAATGGAGACCACACTACGCTGTGTTGCTCACTGCGCCTAGGTTACTTGTGAATTCGCGGAGTGGAGCGCGTGGTCGAATCAGCTTGCGCCGTGTGCTTGGTTTCCTCACTTTAAACAACCGAACTCGCCTTTCAAGTGTCCTGGCACGCTAGGAATCATGGTTTATGAAGTCGTCGGCTGACGGAAGTGTAGCCTAATCCTAGTAAGGACTCAGGTTCAGACGGCAGCCGTTCTCTTGCAATGTGGTTTTTCATGTCCCCCACACTCATGTGAGGTCGCAGGTCTGCCCGTCCTTCTAAAGCTTTGTTCATATGTAGTAAGGGAGCAGAGTCGTGTGTGATCCACATTGGCCAACTGTGAAGACTTATCAACCCTTACATCTACCCCCACCTGCGCTCCTACTGACCTTTATACATTGGTGGATCACGGCAGCTTTAAACGGAGGGAGAGAATGAGGGATGTGGGGAGGATGTAGCCGAAATTCGCGCGTATTAACACCGTGCGCTTCTTCTGGGAATGACGGTCCTTTTCGCTCGGCATTGATGGGTTCTCACACATCCACTTCAGCCGGATTAACTTTGTTGCACCTGTTAAATAATTGCATCAGATTATCTGCAGATTTCTACGACGTATCACTAGATTACTATCCTAGTGCCCTGCAGCAATGCTGGTTGATAAAAAATAATTCAAATTAGAGGATTATGCGATCAGTGTCTAGCAAGTGCCGCCAAATGTTTTTGTGTGCGATGTCTATTTTAGGGGGGAGTTCTCATTTTATAAAGAATGCTGCCTGTCTCTCAGATAAACAATGGAATTAACTGTTCGCTGAGAAGAATGAAGTTCCTTGCAGTTTTGAGTGTGCCAGTCAGATGACGTTTTACATGGCTTTGTTGCATATAACTGCATTGCCGTATGAGTTGCGTTTGATTCTGAGTGGTCTAGACGAATTTCCCGATATTGTTTCCCCCATAAGGGTCGACATTCGTTAACGCAGATTGCAAAGGGATAAACTCAGTCAACCATAAAAATGACGTCGTCAGATGGACTCAAACAGTCGATCTCCCCTCCACACATTCTCGGCATGTCACGCGTTTGACACATAGTAAGCTGCCGATACGTTTACTGCGCAGGCAAGATGCTTGCCGTGGAATGCCATCAGGGCCTCACTGGAATAAAATGACGGCCGGTATTGCCAGTCAGGTAAAATGAGATGTCATTTACATCACACTTCATGCAAACAGGCCTGGTCGTTGTAGATCGGTTGGCAGTGTGCCTGTCAACAGGGCACAAAAGATGATGGCTCGACCGCCTACGATGACATGCACTTTTTGGCAAAACAACGATCTCACTTGCACATTCTGGTTCTAAATGAAACAATTCTATGCATCAGAAATTACAGGATTTATCGGGCGGTTAAATTTCTGTCAGATACTTCTTACTAAAGCATAGACCGTCAAATAGGGCCTCCTAAAACTGGTTGGCCAGATGTTTTTCCTGACAGAAGCTAAACAAAAGGCTCATACTACCTTGGAGGATTATTGGAAAATGCGGTTTCACCAGTAGAAGAACTGTAATTCTTCGGTCGAGAACAAAAGTATTGGAGACAAAAATTTACTTGTTTTAGTGCGTGCTAAAGCTTGAAGTGTGGCATGTCAATGTCTTTTAGGGCTATTGTCCGTGGTCACTTGAAAGCTGTCTGCCAAGAAACCTAGGTCAAATGCACGTTGGAGTTTTGCTGAAAGGGTTCCTAGCACGTGGAACGCTCCCGTGCTTGTTCGATCTCCAAATTTAAATGACACCGGAAGGGTTACTACTTACATGCGACAAGTAGTGCGCGCAATGGTGTTGATCTATCTTACTCTTGCTATACTGAAACAAGACAACTGAGCCTTGCCGATCTTCATCAACTGTTGGTTTAAACTGCAGTTAGGAGGAAAGAGAATGTTGTGCTGATCCCAACGTAAGTAATCCTAGTTGCCGAGGACTGATTAAAAACGAGCCTGTCAAGAATACGATGTTTCGTATGCGTCAAGCGGCATGCATTTTTTGAGAGGAACACATCTCATTTTCGGGACATTTCCTCTAACGAAACTGTTCTGCTCATCGAAAATCAGGGAGTATATCAGATGACCGATTTATTGTCAGATACCTTCATGGGTTACTTGCAAAAAGGGGTTCAGACTGCGTGGACAGGGTCTTTTATGATGACGGTTTTATTTTAAGTTAAATATTGCAGGCCATATTGAATGGGCACATCATCGGTGTCATTGAAATATGGACATTTGATGTTTAAACAAAGTGTTATTTTAATAATGCTAAGTTAGATTTCCTTTATACGTAATTTCTAAGTTATAAATGCAAATTTTAATAGGTACTGCTGACGGAATTGTATAGTTCCCTCCACCAAAATCGTGAAAGACTCGAAAATAGCTGCAAGAGTCGGAACCCGACAGAAAGGGCATGCTTTGGGTGCAACCGGTGAGGATTTGAATCACAACGGGGTCGCCAGTTTTATTTTTTAAGAGACCCATTTGAAGTAGTCATAAAAATATGCTGGAAACTGAAAAAAACTTATATTTTGCAATGAACCTTTACGCTGACTGTGCCTTATGGATATTACGACTCTTGTTGGGAGCATGTGGAAAAGCAAACAGGACAACATTCCCTATGCAGCAAAAAACCTGTTTTTTCGATAAAAATTTCAGATATTTCTGTCGTTACCACAAATGCTACGTAAACGCTTGTCATCCTCACTATTTTCAAAAGGCCACTGACTTCGAATTTAAACACTTAGAAACAGCTCTAATGGAAGGGCTAAACGAGTGACTTTTATTCAGCAAAATGCGTGAAAATATATTGAAATAAGTTTATGCTTTTCATGTGTTAAAAACAAACAAGCCTATACCATCGAATTTGATTGTTGTATCGCCTTCTAAAATGTATACGGGGCTGAGGACCACGGTGACATGTGCGGAAACGCAAGGCGATCCCTACCAAGCCCATCAGTCACAAATGAGACGAAAGCTAAAACTGTTTGCGAACAAAGACGCAGGCTGACAGAAGCGAAGAGACGAGTCCCAGTAAGTAGTCTTAAAGAAGGAGACACGATCGCTGGGACAAGAGCTTTATTAGCCTGACGTTTCGGATTCCTGCTTACACCAACATCCAACGTACGTGATGTAATTGCAGCAATTAACGACGCGAATGTCGGCCATAAAACAATTAGTACACCAAGTGCGACGATCCCGGATGAAGGGGGAGGGGAGGGAGCCGTGAATGTTCATAGGTATGCGGTAGCATGGCGACTGCATCCTATAAATACTGCAGCCCCTTGTACATGAACCACCTGTATCTGCTTTAGTCTCTGATGATGGGTTCGAGCAGGAATCCGAAACGTCAGGCTAATAAAGCTCTTGTCCCAGCGATCGTGTCTCCTTCTTCAAGACGCAGGCGAACCTTAGACATGCATGCAGACAAAGTACGATCCGGATCAAGCGATGGCGCAATCGTAATACAATAACACACCCACACCCCTTGGTGGGGAGTATTTCTAGTTGATCAACTAGAAATACTCCACAGCACAATCAATTCAACCGTTCAGGGAATTAAATTCACGTTGGAACTTAACAATAAATTCCCATTTATAGATGTTCTCGTACAGCGTAAGACTGACGTAACATTAAACACGTCCGTTTACCGCAAAGAAACATACGAGAAATAATTCTACACTATGAGAGCAACAGTCCGATCTCTTACAAGCGGAGTACTGTCAAAAGTCTGGTACATCGAGCAAAAACACATTGCTCTGAGGAAGAAAGCTACAACGTCGAACTAACCTACCTATTTGAATTATTTTCCCAGAATGGTTACCCTAGAGATTTCGTACTTCGATGCATGAGACAACAAGAGATAAAAACAAAGAAACTGCATAGTTTCAATCAAGCGCTCAAAGCAAACACTTGGCGAATCCTTCCTTATATCAGGAATGTGTCTGAACTTGTTGAAAGACACTTGAGGAAACACCAGATAAAAGTGGCGCACAAGCCGACGACTACTATACGCACCCAGCTTGTACACCCTATGGATAGGGTTGGCTATCTCGATAGAAAAGAAGTCGTCTATAAGATCTCATGCCATGCCTGTGATGCCGTATATTGTGGCCAAATGGAAAAATTGTCCTCTACACGCATCCACGAACATCAGCTTGCAGTTAAGAGGCGAGACCACTTGTCTCAAATGGTCATGCACACTCTTGATACTGGGCACACTTTCGCATGGGACAAAACTCGCATCGTCGGAGTTTGCCCATCTAAAAAAGGCCGAGAGTTTCTTAAAGCCATGCACTCCGATGAGTCATACATCAACGGGCATATCGAGTAAGATGCCACGTGCAAAAATCACAGAGAAAAGTGGAAGAAACGAAAGCCGATCAATACGGACTGACACATACGACGGCAGCTTACAAGCTGAAGCATCAAATGAGTATTGATTTTGTAGCACTTTTGAAATTTTAATTGTTTTCTGCATATTTACTCTTGTCTGGCGACGACACGAGGAACCGACGTCGAAAATTTACTCACTAAAGTTTTCTCTCTTTCCCAAAGAACGTATTTGATTTCAAATTATATTTCTTGGGATGCCTGCGTTCCAATTCATTCATATGTATGTACATAAATTTAGCGTAAGGGGATTTCTCACCGGCCAGACAACGGGAAATTATTGCATTGTTTTGTTTGAGAAAAAAGCAGGCAACTGTATATCGAACGGATTGTTTCAAGTAACTGTTGACAGAGACAAAGATGGCAGCTGTTTGAGAGAGCTTTAGATTGAGCCGTTAGGCGCAACGGGATCGGTGAATGCCCCTCATACAATGGATAATATTTCCAACTACAGCCGCCAGGTTAGCGGGAGGGGATCTCAGTGATAAATCTGTGGCCGTCACGCTCAATGACCAGAGTTCTGATTCACATTACAGATTTCTAAGTCTGGAACTGGGCGTGGTTGATTTACAGCGGTAATTTTGCGGTCATGCCACTTTTCCCTCACTTCGTCGGTACACCTTCACTGTACCCGTATATATAGACAGAATGACATAACCGATAAAGGTAATGGGGCCTGGAATGGCCATTTCTGGATTGTTGGCCGTTATCAGTCATTCGTACCCAACCTCGAATTTAAGAACCCCTGAGGCCTTATCCCGGGACCCGTTGATTAGAAGTTCAACGTCCTAACTGTTGAGTCACGGGCTCGTTATCCCGTCTGTTGTGATCCGGTTTGTTAATAATGGTAGAGGAGCGTTCACCGATCGCATTTGGGTCTCACTGGCTCCTTCGCGCCTGATATATATAACTTCGGGTTCAGTTAAAGAGGTAATGTAAACCATTGACGTGCACTGGAGGACATTTTCGCATCTTTTCTGACAAACGCGTCACTAAATGACCTTATGAGCAAAGTGATACATGCAATGACTGTTGTCAAAATTCGAAACATTTGAGAATGTCGAGCGTACCTGGGTCCAGTTCATCCAAATCAACTTCATCCAGGTCCTCTAGATCGACCCCAGGTAGCAAAATTGAGTTGACTTAAAACGGTAAAAAGGGTCTGCGTCATAAGCCATTCATTATAAACCAATATACACACAATCGTACAAAAATGAATGATAACTGATTATCTTCTACATTACAAGATCTGTCAAAGATGGGGGCTGTGCATCGTAGATTTGACGCTCCAAGGTCAATCGTCAGCCCATGTATCTAATAAAACCACAGAAATAGACCCATTTGTTGACTACCAACCCACTTTACCTGCCAGTTACTCTATTGCCGCCGTCATTTTTGACGCTGGACTCCTGGATGAGTTTAAAAACTCAGAAAATTGAGCATTTGATTCATGAGTCCAACCAGTTCTGCTCGTCCTTATTCAATCTTAAATCATTTTTTCCACGTGTAGTCCATGAAACTTTTTGTTGCCTCCATCAATTTGTGGACATTCAGTCTGAGGCCAGTTTGATACATTGTTCGGTTGCCACGAAATTGCTGGCTTTAGGGACGGTTCAACCGACGAGGTCGATTACGTTCGTCGTGTGTCCTACCGAGGGAAATGAGCAACGGTGACCTGCACGGGAAGTATTTTATAGTGAGACGGACTTACGGAGCGTCCAACTCACTCTTCTCCCTTGCGCATCTTCCTCCGATAGCGTGTCAGTGTATAGACGACTGGAGATGGGGATGGGCACAGCGCCAGGTAAAGCTAGACGACCCGTCTACGCGGACCGCACCCGATCTGGCTTTCTTCGCAAATACTAGGCTTTTGTAGGGGCAAATGGAACTTCATATAATGGAGCCCAACACGGGGACACATAGGGTGCTGCCGATAAACCCAAGTCTCCGAATTACATATTCGCAGGAGATCACATGCCACGTGTTTTGCGGCGAGCAGACTTCCATAGAACGATTTAACTTCTCGAAGCTTATTCCGCCTTTCGGACATCGAACCCGCTGACAAGCATCTACTTCGTCTCTACTCGACCCTGACTCGTGCTTTAGTATTTTATTTTGATTCGTATTTGCATCGGTCGCTAGGCCGTGACTGACATCGTCGTCGTACTGACTTAAAGTGACGTTCACGTCATCATGCATTAGAACATCAATTGTACTATTCGTATATGAGAAAGGAAAAATATTGTTTGGTTATTTCTGGGTACTAAAAACACACAATTTCAAATAAACTATCCCCCCATCGCAATATCACTTTTGCTTGAACATTTAATCTAAAACGCATGCATTAGTAATCATTTGTTTGCATTGCTCTGATAGGGAGAAGAGTTCAGTCAAAAGTCCCCTTGACTTGTTTATACTTAAACAAAATTGAGCCATACTGCTTGCGATGTTCACACGTTCCGATGTTTCGCGCAGTCCGACAATTCAATTTATAACCGTGTACACTACTTTAGTCATGCTAAGTGCTCAGCCCTTTAAGTGCATGTGATAATTTACTCGCAATTGAATAATGCAAAATGTTGTGTGAGAATTTGTGGAGGGGCACAACTTGCGCCAAGAGTAAGCTAGGCTTATTAGCAAGTTCAGTGCCAGATAGTGCGGACAAACGACCTCCGAAAGGCCTGCGTGAGTTGTACTCCTCGCCCAAATGAGAGTCGAGCCGGGATATTTTAGCTCGGTGACCTAGAATGAATGCCATGTCGTGTACCTAGCACGCGTAGGCGCGCCTTTTCGCTCTGACAGCCAATGTGCTCGAGCCAACCTTTGGTCCCCCAGACACTGAAACCCGGTACGCCAGGGATGAGAAGATCGCTACTGAACCCGTCTTTCTACGCAGCGGTGGACAGCATTGCTTGCGACGGTCAGCTATCAAGTTTTGGCCAACTGCACGTATTTATGTTCTAAACGCCTAGGACCTAGAGATGAATATGAAGCGGAAAATAAGGTCACCCAGCGATAGACTTTTGTAGATCACAATCTAGAGCAGTTTCCCACCGGCAAAACTAAATATTTTCTAGTTGAATAACTGGTTTGGGCATTTGGATTCAGTCCGCTATACTTCTGGTTCAAGCTCTTGCGCCTAAAATCAGCCATTAAAATTGAATACAACATCATTTTTGTGGTAGCACATGTCTGATCACCTTAATCTACGAAAATTTGACCCCTATGACAACGTTGAAAAAAGTAGCATTTATTAAGGGCATTTTCGTGGCATTAACCAGCTGAGACCAGTTGCATATATATAGTCGGTGCGATGTGATGTGTTTCGTAGCTTCAGGAGCAACAAAGGTCAGGTTCTCGTGAAATCCAAATAATTTCGTAGTGTGCGCCTAGTGCTCCATAATAGTACAACGACTGCTTTAATAAGAATAGCGAATTAGTTTATCTGCAAGCTAGCCTATTTGAATTTCCAAATAAGACTCCAGAAAATAAACTCTTCCTTATATATTACAGAATGTTTAGTTAAACTGCAAAAATGTACTGGCTGCCAGCCTACACTTGAATTGATATTTGCTTAGGAGGAGTTTGCAAAGAGCCATAGAACAGCTTACCTCGACTGAAAGTACGACTCGCGCAATGTGAAATGTGTATCAGAAAGCAGAGGAGCAGAGCAAAGTGCGAAATATGAAGGTTAAACCCACATTTTCTGAGCATGTTGTTCGTACAGGTATCTGTTGAATGTTCATGGCAGCAAAAACAAAGGAAAAAAATAAATGGAAATTATAGGCAAAAAGATCACGGTGAAAATTTAAAATATCGGATAGGTGTATTTCCTAGTCCGATTACAGCACGGAGCATGCTTGTCCCGATAGGCGCATAGGTGGGGCGGGCCTGTCATTTCTGTGTTTTTGTGCTAATTTCTCTGAATTTAATCGTTATTGAGGAGTCGTCAGATAAACCACTTCCCACAATACCACCTTACCAGTGTTTGTTTTACTGATGCTAACATAGTCAGTTGCTCATTCTGCGTCCACTCTTATTTACTTATCAACGTATATATTAATAGACGTTTCGGCAGAAACTGAATGATTCATTTCGCCTTAACTGGAGAAAGCTTGGCAACCGCAGGGTATTCGAACCCACGATAACGGGGGATGACTTTAGTACAACCAACACTTTAACCAATGGAGCCATGAGGCCCCACCGCCCAGTCTACTGCAACGTACGGAATTCACCAATTCTGACACAGTAAACTGGCTGACAAAGCAAGATCTTCTGAGCAATCAATCTATAATCCGCCAGATGACTCTCAGGCTTACTGCCAGGCCAGTCAGCTTACTTTGTCCAGTTTGATTAATTTCATACGTTGCAGAAGGCTGGGAGGGTAGCCTGGGATTAAATTCACTACTCCCGGGGGGTCCTCCTACTCAGGTGACTAAAACGTTGGTTGTACCTAAGCCTCTCCCTAGCTATCGTGGGTTTGAATACTACCGTGATCGTTAGGTTTATCACAGTTGGATCAACGTGAAGTGACCTGCACATAACTCTCTGCATTCCATTCAACGAGAAAATCATAATTATGTGGACTTGGAATAACTTCCTCGATCAATTTTTCTTACGCTTCCTCGAAACGAAAACCAAAAGTTACAGTCGAGTGAACTCAAAATATACATATTATGTTTACAGGCAGCAAGGAGTGTCCACATAATGAGTAATTTGCTAGAGCAGCGGCAGGATGCTAGCGAAAAAACAGACTTCTGTTTCGTCGAATTTGTGTGGCACAGCAGCTATAAGTTAGAATCATCCGGCTGCTCTCTCCCTCAGTAGGACTTCTAAGGCGCACTAATTTTAAATACTGAAAGTTTTGATTCCCACAAAAATTAATGTGTGGCGAACGTGGAACAAATTTCTTGGTGCGGTTAATCGGCAATTTTCCACTTAGTCCGGATGAGCCTGCTAAAAATTCTACTTTTTTATAAACCCTGATATCAGCAGAGTCTTGTTGTTAGCTACGACTGACAAAGTTGGTTTATTAATAAACGCCTACCTTGGTCTTATTCGTCGCGATCATCATATATAAATCAACAGCTCGAAGAATGCCTTCCAACGCATAAACGTTATTTTTAATCATCAGACGTAACATTTTACAGCCTGGCTACGGCACAGGAGCTGCGAATTAGGGAGGAAAGCTGGACATATATGAGTTCTTTTAACTGCAGGCGAGGAATTTGCTTCTCCTATCCCCAAACACCGTGTAAACAAATATTGCGACCAAGGTTTTTGTTCATCTTCTCACGTTGTGCATAAATTATCCTTAAATTGCATGGGATTAGCTTTACATTATTTTAATAAGAAAAATTCCATGCACACATTCGTGAGAAGCTAAAATATCTATTTTTGCGGAGAACACCATTTCTTTGTTATTGTAGGAGACTTCAGAAGGAAATCATTGGTAACAGTTATGTCAAATGTAAACGCAGGATGATCTGCTGCAGTCATCACTTAATGTCTAGAAACAAATGTTTTACCTTATTGTTAACTTGGTGTTTCGACATTAAACCAGGAAAACCAACGTTAGTTTGGCCTTATGAAACATAAATAGGCAACCTCGTCATTTAAGGAATGGCAGACTTAAACCTCAAGCCCACCGACACGGTTCTATTCATTCTATGAATATACATATATCTGCATTGCAAAACGTCTAGTTTATAATTATATGACCGGCCAGTGATGCCAAAACGCATGCTAGATTCCATTACTGGAATTTATGATAGCATAAACGACCGCGCCCAAATTGTTCTTATGAAACGTCATTGCTTACCCAAAAACATACAAGAAGCCACTCGTCAAAGAAAAATTCTTTTTCGAGTGAGTAATAAGTTGTAGGTGAAGAAGTCTAAGTGCACAGTGCATATTCCAGTTTCAGCTAATGAAAATGAACCATATAGAGTGAGCAAAATCTAATCTAGTCCCATGTGGTTTTGCGGAACACAGAATTTAAAAAAAACACTTTTGAGCGCAAAAAGGAGTCATGCATTTTTAGTCTTGCATCATTGACTTTCGATTGAGGCTGACACCATGTAGTTCGACTCAGTCTGAACACAATGTATTTTTTCCGAGTATAAATATAAAGTTAATCGGGGAGTTAGTAAAAACCCTTAAAAACCATATCACGTCTCAGAAATGGACATAAAGGTCTACATAGCCTGCCAGGCGTGAGATTTACTGAAGGTGCCATGGACACTGGTCGCACTTAAAGATGGCCACTCTATATTTTCGTGATAAGAAAATATATCAAGAACAACTCGCGAATTAGAGTTTATATCGCACACAGAAGAGAATAAACGGTGTTTCATTGAAAATGACCGCGTTCTCCGACTACAAAATAAACGAACATACCGCTGACGGAAATCTTGTGACCCGGCCTTACCGTAGTGCCCTTTTATACGTTGCCAATCACTGCGCAGTTGAAGCTCTCCAATGGCGCATGCGCAAACCCTCGACTCAAATGACCATTTAAAAGACATTAACATCATATTCCTATAAACATTCTACAATACCGCGACCGTTCGTTTATGGAGAAAATGATACTCTGGACTTGCTAGCAATTTCACGTTTTCTGTCGGACAAGGTCTATCTGCTGTTATTCTGCGTAAAAAAACGATACATACATATAAGTTGGAATGGAGGCTGTTTAGTTGTCGTAATACATTGCAATGTCTCATTTGACACCTTTGGAAAGGACTATAATAACAATGCCACTTATTAGCTCAGTCCTAGCGCAACAAAAAATATATTGGCAAACGCTTTTACAAGGCAACCTGTATCGAATTTTGGGCAAAGCAACTCTGTAAAACTTGAAGCAATCGGTCAGCTCGAATGACCATTTAAAAGACATTAACCTCATATTCCAATAAACATTCCACAATATCGTGACCGTTTGTTTATGGAAAAAATAATACTCTGGCCTTGCTAGTAAATTTACGTTTTCTGTCGGACAAAGTCTATCTGCTGTTATTCTGTATAAAAAACGATCCATACGTTTAAGTTGATATTTGACGAGTGCGTTTTTAAAGTTTTACTATTGCGTATGGTACTCCGGTTTCTATATATTCCAAGACTGTCCTGGAGTGGAGGCTGTTTATTTGTCGTAATAAATTGTAATATCTCATTTGGCACCTTTGGAAAGGACTACAATAACAATGCCATCTATTGGCTCAGTCCTAGCACAAAAAACGCATATCGTCGCAAAGATTCCTACCGGGTAACCTATATCGACTTTTTGGGCAAAGCAACTCTGTAACATTTGAAGCAATCGGTCAATACATCATAGACGTAATCATCTCAAGATCGTTTAATATGACCTGTGACTTTATTTTTTATATGTTGGGTCTAGGCGACTATTTGTTTTATTTAAAAATGACGGTGTTCCACTATGGACGTCGTCAGATTTTGCGCAGAAAGGTGCGAGAAAGTGAATTTTCGACAGATGCGGCCTCCATTGAGGTCAGAAAAGTGAAACATCCTCTTCTTCCATATGTGTAATGACGTCTAACGGTTCTTAATTCAAGCAAAAACAGCACATTATGTACGTTTTCTCGCAAATTAGTTGGATTTTTAAGATATGGACCGATGGAAGATTGTTCTATGTGAACATTACACATATGTTTGTGTTCTACAGAGCTATCAAAAATGAGTCTTTGTGTTGCACATATGAGCGCTGCCATTTAACAAACACAATTTTTCGTATTTGAAAACAAGCTTTACATGTCGAGGAAGAGATGATTTTGTAATTCGCATAAATTGATCGAATTAGTTTGTATTCGTACGCTTTTTCACGCAATGAAACATCAAGTCCGTTTACTTATTTTTGGACACTATGTCTATGACGTCAGTGAAAATCTAGCTGCGCAGCGACATTTTTCGGAAAAAATTGATAAATGCAAGCTCTGGACTTTTAGTCACAAACCCAAACATCTAATCAACTAACACACGGGCAACTGTTAACTACAACGCTAATGTAATATATACCTCAGTGGGAGTTCGGTATGTGATTAAAGTTTATTGTGACGTTATTAAAGGACAACTTGAGGTGGCAAATTCCCTAAAAATGACGCGTATTTATATAACGATGACCTTTTTAGGGGAGCCTTTGTGCAAATTGGCAGCAGACACTTCGGTAACCAGAATATCCCCTTACTATGACAAATGTATGAGTGTAAATAGCATATTACAGAGATTTTCCTGACATCAAGCAAGTTAAGGTTTCTTGAAGCTTTTCCTCTAGTTGAATTAATTAAATAACTGAAAACGAAACAAATATTTTTCAAATACATTTTGAAAAAATGTGCTGTATATAACAACCTTCATGGTTTTGGTGATTTTAACAGCGAATAGTGGTATAATCGTAAAATCTCTCAATAAACCATCGACGGTTCTGCGACTTACCTAGCATAGTCCCAGAATTACCCATCTAGAGAGAACATGCAAAGTATCCAAGACATAACGAAACCATGCTTAAAGTGATTTTCTCAAAATCCATATTCAGTGCACCCAGTTTCAACTGGGAGTGTTTATATATTAGCCGTCTTCAAGCCATCGCAAAATAATAATATTGCTTATAAAAGGACAAACTTTTGATTTCAAAAAATATTTTGCAGGAAGTCTAGGCGAATAAATTCGGCTTGAAGCTGAAAATTAAATTCAACATGGAATTAATTTCGTTATCGAGGAGAATTATCTTTTAATAAATAAATAATTGGTTTTTTTGTCTTTTATAATTTTGGAGGTAAATACTTCCTATATTAGCGTCGCCTGATTAGTAACAGCTCAAACAAGAAAGACTTTTGCGTATTTTTGCACGACGGAGCCTTTGAATGTAGATGCTCATAGAACTTATGTATAAACAAGGGGCCCTTCAAATTAGTGTCCATTCGCGATCAGTTTTTTGCTAGTACGTACGACCATAAGTTGTAACTTTTTATATTATATTTTGACATCGCCTTCAACAAAAGAACGAGGTGTCACTTGCTAAAACCTTTACCTATCTTATCACAGGCATAAGGGTCAGAGGCTCAGTGTTTTGATGCTCTATTAGGCAATTCTGGCTTCAGCGTCGTGGTTCCAAGGCATAAGTCTTCCTGAAAACTATTTCAAGACTGCAAATGTTTAATGGTTGAATCTTGCCAGCATTGTAAACAAGCTACTTTATTACAAGGCAGCAGCGCTTGCGATCAATTTTTTACTTGCAAGTTTGTATTAATTTGATTAGATTGCCTTGAGTGGGGGCAAAACTTGACGTTGCGTAGAGCAATAAACTTCCGGATCGACGTCAAATGTTTTGCAAGGATGTGAGCCCATTTGTTTGATGGACATCTCTGGTCCGCGACCAGACAGAAACATTTGAATTGCTAAGTGTCTTATTGGATTGTTAATACATTTGACGAGTGGAAACTTGAACTTAGCATTGCTGCATGTCAGTATTTGGCTTTTTGGAGCCGATTTATGGACAACTATGCACAGTGATAGAGGAGGATTCTTTGTTTTCCAAAATGACACAATACCTACGTCTCAGGTGTTTGATGATGTCTCAGCAGACAACCAATATCGACATCAAAATGAAAAAATCTTTCTGTAAAACCCTACAAGGCCTCTTCAGCAGTATCTCTCCTAATACACTTCCCGAAAAATCCATTGCGCTTTAAAGCAGCCAACTGAGGTACATGAGTGGTCGTCAGGAAAGGTACTCTCTGCGTTTTAAGCGGTATATTTCGTACTCTGGGTCACTTTAGACAGCCAAACTTTAAACTAACACACCGATGCATTCGGTAAAGCTGGGTGCAAACTAATTAAAAATTCGGGTTTGCAACATCGTTTTGAAGACAGGCTTTTGAAATAAACTGAGTTAAACATGAAACATCAGGTAAAGGCATGTTCACGGCAAAGGAGGCGTATAAAGTAATTTTGTATTTATTCCGTCAATTACGTGTGAATATTTTGCGATTTAACCCCTTGCTTATTGCTGAAATACCATCTAAACGGATGTCAAAGCATTGACCTAGCAGATGAACTATCTCACGAAATGTTAACCGAAATTCGGAAACTTTACTTCGACTAGAAAAGATCACTGAAGTAGGCTCATGCAATTACCTATCGCGCAGCATATTCACACAATATTTCGGCTACTTCGAGACAGAGGTTTTTGAAGAAGCTTCATTCTATCTTTTTCAAAGAACTACACTCTGAACAAAGTGAACTTTAAGAAGTATAAAGTTTTGCTATTGATTTTCGATGCCCTTATAAATTATAATGTATTTCATGGAAAACGGATGCAAAAATGTTTCTCCTCGCGCCCAGTTTGTAGCACATTACGTCTTGTTTGAATTGCCTTCCTGGAGAAAGCCTATGTTTTTGTTTTAAGAAACGTCCTTAATTTTTGTGTAATTCTAAGCATGATATGCTATTGTACTTGTATGCAGAGTTTTCAATCCACAAGCCGTTTTTCTCAGCTGAAAGGAAAATCACGCATTTATATGCATCGGTTTTTAAGAGGAGGTCTTATGCGACCCGGAAAATTTTTTTGTAGATGTGAGTCAAGTTCTCCACTCTGCAGGAAGCATCAATAAGTGGGCGGATACGAGGATTTATGGTTAGATATTTAACGGTCCCAGAAAATTTCATGGTCAAAGAATTTTTCAAAAGCATTTTTCCAAGTTCATGATTCGAATAAGTCGTAACTTGTTACCAAAGGGGCAAAAAGATTTTTGCATGTTTTTGATAAAATGTATTTTAATTTATAAAGGCATATACAATTAATTGTAAAGATTTATGCTAATTGGCGATTATTTTTTCGAGTTTAGTTCTTGCAAGCGGACAGAACGAAGTTTCTTCATGAGAGAAATACGCTGATATATATTTGGTCTTACGACCCCACTTGAGTAATATTTTCTAATCCAGAACACACTTCGAAATTTTGGTCAATTCATGCGATATCAAGTTTACTGCAATTTTACCCTCGGACACTATATGTAATTTACTTTTTTTAAGTACTACATTGTATTTCCCGTGCGTTGTTCCGTTTACGAATAAAAAATGGCGAATTCTTATTTGAAAGGAAAGCGAATCTCTAATTCAACGACGGATTTTAAGCAATTATAAGTCGTTTACTAGTGTACGCTGTATTCGTGGACGAACAGCGACATGAAAGATTTTGAAGTATAAATTAAGTATAGTACAGTGCGAGACCGATCTCATGAAATGTTGGCCGAAATTCTGAAATGTGTTTTCAATTAGGAAGAATTAATTAAGTGGGGTTTTAACATTCATTAGCATGCAGCATAATCCTATAGCGTTTCGGACTCATCAGGATGTCGGCTTCCGGATGCGCTCCTTTTTGACCTACTGAGAAACCGCCCTCAGCAAAAAACTACTACCTAAGTGATATGCATTTTTCGTGTTGATTTTCGATGGTCTTATAAATTCAAATATATTTTATAGAAAACGTGCACAAAATATGTCCCTTTTTACTCGTTTGGCAACAACGTACATTGTTTCCATATGTTATACCAGAAGAAAGTATATATTTAGGTTTGAAAAATGTTTTCTGATAACAATCGGGAGATGGCACCCAAAAAATTCCGCCTAACCAAAGCAGCTTGACATAAGGGACAGATGACAAAAGGGGTTTTATGGGTAGTGGCTAGTCAGGATGTACGATACTAGCCGACGGAAAGCCTTATTTAAACAGGTGAATGATCGACGTTGGCCCGCTCTCCGTTCCGTTATTACAAAATGGGTCGCCAAATGCAGTATAGTGGTAACGGACGAGTGGAAGGCGTTTAATCGTCTTCTCTCAAAAGGTTATCTACATTTCTCTGTTAACCCCTCAAAGAACCTCAAGGACCCTACCACCGGACGCTACACTAATGCCATTGAGGCATACTGGAGGAAACTCCACGAGGGAGGCCCTGTATGTTGTCGAGTTGTGTGGGCTCACATAGACGAAGTACAGTATCGTCTTCGGTTTGGCCTCAATGCCATGTCTTTGACAGATACCTGGGAACTGTTCCCGTTCCATGTTGTGCAGACTTATCCTATTTAAAAGTGATTTTGTTTTCTAATAGAATGCCATAATGCGAATGTATGCCGTATAATCAGGCGTACACGTGTAACGATGGGGAAGGTTGGGTAACAGCGACCATCGTCCATATAACCTCCTGCGATGTTCGTTCGGCCAGCCCATGTTAGGCCGTCGTCGAAAGTCCAAGTAGTGCGTGAAAGTAGGTCTACAACCGCTGATATATTCTGAATGCGTTTGAGTCCACTGGTAAAGGTATTATTTCTAAACAACGGATTTTTTGGATGCCATCTCTCGATTGTTACCTGTTTACCAATTCCCGGATAATTTTGAGCCAGATCTGCCACTGCATTAGCGTTTAGTGATTTCAGTCTGCAAGGTGCGTGCTTTCCGCGTAATGAAAATCATACATTCATCTATTCCTTTAAGAAGACACTATATAGAGCTTATAAAATTTTGCAGTGGATCCGGACTGTGTTGTACATTCCATGAGAAACCTTGGTAAACGGACATGTACGATGTTGTATAGATGGACATCGCACGGTCTTAAAAATCTCATAATTAGAAACTTTTTTAAAACCTTCATATACGATTTCAGGTATAAAATATGAAAACAATGTGATTGGCTGCCGAACGATTAAAAAGGCATATTTTGTGCACGTTTTCTATAAAATATATTTGAATTTGTAAGACCATCGAAAATCAACACGAAAAATTCTGCTGCTTAAGTAGTCATTTTTTGCAGATCGCGGTTTCTGCAGAAGGTCAAAAAGAAGTACCTTCAAAAGCCGATATCCTGGCGAGTTCGAAATGTTATAGGATTATGCTACATGCTAATCAATATTACAACCCTACATAAGTATTTCTTCCTAGTCGAAAACACATTTCAGAATTTCGGCCAACATTTCATGAGATCGGTCACGCACTGCAAGTATTGATGTTAATTCGTGCCTACTCATATTACAACATTATGTCGTATTTCAGCCTTAGAAGCTGATTAGCAACTTCATTTCAAGTCTAACCGCAAAAAAATGAAGTTTGGTGCTTAGACACCTAATTAGGGGAAAAGGGGAAGAAAGCGATTGGGCAGGACAGCGGTGAGCCCATGTCGGTGACGAATAAATCTACCTGAATGCCCATGAAAACACTGCAAAAAGTGAGAGTTGGTAAGCGGATGCGACAGCACCATCCAGTTTGGCCAAGTCACGACATGGGAAGTCCATTCTTCGCGCAATTTGCCCCACCTAGCTGACAGCGGCCACCGGGTAAACATCAGTCATACACTTCAAACCATTTTCAAGGTGACGAAAAGGCACTAAAATCCTGTGCTTGGGGGTGGAGGAGGCGGTGACAATACGGGTAGCCAACGCAACGCTGTGAGGGCAGAAGATTATTCTTTAAGCCCTGCAGATACTCCGACCCACGCTGTGTCCCGCATATTCCTCCTCTCATCCCTCCTTGTCGGGTTACAGGTACAAAACGCAGACCCAATCAAACGGTGTCATTCCCGAACTACCGAGCTAGACTAATCTCTCGCTCACATATTGGATGTCCAAGCAGTCCTCAACCCCTTTTCTCAGATAATCCACAATTAGTTGTTATCGATTTTCCCCTACTTTTGAGATATATCACTGTACTGGCCAGTTGATGGATAATCGTAAAGTTACATTCATCAACTGCGAATTCTTTTGATTAAGAGAATAGTCAAACAGATTGGAAATTCTCGGCCAACTTTGAACCCCCCCCCCCCCTAAGAATCTGCTGTTTTAATACTGCCTCGAACTGTCAGCTATGCAGAGCTGCCAGATGAAGGTAAGTGTCAAACGGTTCTGCTCTCAAGGCGTCGGGAGAATTCGACACAGAGGTAGACGATTTCATCTGAGTATGTAGTCTTTCCTAACCGCTGTTGTGATTCCGACTACCGTCCAAACGAACCTTGCGTTTGCGAAGTAAAGAATTTGCGTAAGGGCTTCATAAGTACAGGGTCGTGGCTCTAATCTACTACCCTCTAAGTTCGGTGTGTTTCACTCATTCCAGAATAGCTTACAAGAGCTAATTGCGCGGCATGAACGTTAGTTCAATAAATCAGCACACGGAAAACGACTGACTCTTCAATATAAACCACTGTTTCATGTCGGGCAAGAAGTGTCGTTTTCCGCTAAACAGTGAACCTCGCCCCATTAAACGACACATCAATGAATTTTCTGGCCAGAATAGTGTCCACTATGCTAGTCACTAACTGTTCTAAGATTTCACACGATTGTATACGAAGATACAGAACCGACTGCACTCGGAAAGTTAAACAGCTTAACCACTCGACAAAACCACCAACTTCCGATCCCAGCGGGACAACCGTATTCTTACACAACGCAGAATCGCTGTAGTAAAAGGGAATATTGAATAGCTGTGTCGATGACCGAAAAGGCTCAACTTAACTTTCCAAAAACGTAACAAAAAGAGGGTCATGACTACCAAAACAGACTAAGTGAGTTCAAAGCCTGACCGTCGGTGATCCCCACACCATGCACACTTCTGCGCTTGTAAAGTTACGCGAAACAAATGCACTGCTGAGTATTGTCGTGTCCGTGATCGAAACTTCTAGTAAACATCTTGCATCGCAGTGTAGTTGTGAAACGATCGAACTTTTTAATAGAGGCATTGACGTTCTTTATTCGACTCTCCCGTATCCCCGCTGGAAGATGTTCGCTTATTATTTTGGAAAAACGTCGCCTCGTGCAACCAATATATTTTGCCCCATGGGAGGAAGTAAATGAGCAAATACGCATAGAAGGGGTTGGATATGACTGGCTGACAACGGTTAATGAGCCGGAAATAGCCATTTCAGTCGCACTTTTCTTTTTTGCTACCATTTTATTTACATCTTATACTAGTCGTTGTGCGACTGCATGCCAGGTTTCTAACGGAACGAGCGCCTATCTCTCATACAGTAGGTGGGCTAACTCATAAAATGTCAACTGAAAATCCGAAATGCACTTTCGATTCGGAAAGGTTAATTAAGTAGGGTTGTAAAACTAGTCAGCCTGCAGCATAAATCCATAATAATTCAATTATCTCAAAATGCCGGCTTTCGAATGAACTTCCTTTCGGCTGCATACAAAAACTATACTGTATAAAAATGACTACTTAATTAGCATGCGTTTTCTCATTGATTTTCTATGTCCCTAAAAGTCTAAGTATAGTTTATGGAAAACATGCACAAAAATACGCATTCTTCCGCTAATTCGGTAGGAAATTACGCGTTCTTTCAATCTTATATTCTAAGGAGGGACATAATTAGGTTTTTTATAAGTTTCTCATTGTGAGACTATTAAGACCGTGAAATGGCCGTTCATAAGACGTCATGTCTCTGCATTTACCAATGTGGCTTGTAAAGTTAACAATGTGTATCAAATCCAATGCTACATTTATGAACCCCATATGGTTTCCTCTGAGTACCGTGGAGAAGTATGTGGTTTTTCGCACGCGGAAAATATACAGCTTGGAATTTGGAAACCCTGAATGCAACTGCGACGGCTGGTCGGGTTCAAATTTATTTGAGAAAAATGCGTATTACATAAATAGTCATTTTGTGCGGAGTGTAGTTTTTGCATGCCACCGGAAGGAAGTTCATTCGAAAGCAGGCATCCTGTGATAACTAAAATATTACAGAATTATGCTGCAGGATGATTAGTGTTACAACCCTACTTAATTAATCTTTTAGAAACTAAAATGCGTTTCGAACTTTCGGTTGACATTTCATGAGTTAGCCCACTTACTCTAACTGGCATTTCCGATCACAACTGACAGGACAACGGGCCCGTGGCACATAGGGTAGAGTGCCAAACTCCATGAACAAAGGTACTAAAGTAAATCACACTTGGAATTGGGTACGACCGACTGATGACGATTAATAAGCCAGAAATGGTCATTTCGGTCTCCCTTGTCTCTGTCGAACCATCTTATTTACACACAGAAGTGGCGTGGGCCGGCAGTTTGTCCCCGTTCTCCACGTATACGATGGGAATAATAAAGAAGATTACAGGCGGCGGCGGGTTTTTGGAGAGGTTCGTGATATAGCTTGGCTTAAGTACCTCCTTAAAATCTCCCTCGGCGCCTCCCCTCGAAATGGGACTCTGATAAATCTCCTTTTCTTTTGGTAGTCTTCTGGCCATGTTCGTAGCAATGAATCGACCAGGATACTCGTTCTGGCGAGGGGTACTTTGGACAATCTCATACAACCTCTCTGTCTCTCTCTCGATACTATCAGTCGAGAAAATTTTTTCTCATCCTTTGTGTCAAACAGCAGACCAAATTACGTTTCGAGTCTGGCGGTACTAGACTCCTAAATTTGGTGTAATATCGGCGGATCGCGTCACCTTACGATAGACGCTATGTAGAATACTACCATCGGGTCTTCTGCTGAGAAGACTGTCTAGAAATGGAGGCAAATCGGGCCGCTCTTCTTTCAGCGCAAATTTGACTGATGGGTACGACTGCTTTGTACCATGCATTAGAACTGAAACGTCCTATTATTCGGGCGCAATCACAAATATATCCTCCTCACAGTACCCATAGCGTCTCTGACAGTTCATGTGATGAAGAAGCTGGATTGATTTTAACTTTCCCTAGAATATATTTGTTAAAAGCGAACCATGGGGCGAGCCCGTAGTTCCTCCGTCCATCTGTCTATACAGACAGTTGCCAAACAGGAATTGCACGTTCAAGGTGCACCTCAATAACTATTCCCTGGGGCATTCACTGGCATTCATATATCCCTGTAATTGGAGTTGATGAAGTTGCAGAGGGGCTTGAAGGTTTCCATGACCGATGCCTTTGTAAAAACCGACGAGACATTCCGTTTATGTCGAGGTTTTTCACGCCGTTACCGAATTTAAAAGTACCCCGATACTGCAGGGGGGATTAAGTTTTCCTGCTAGCCATTTTGCTATCGCATAGTGCAATAAGCTCCCCATATCTGCAATTGGATGAACCGGTGTGCCATCTTTGTGGATACTTGGCAAGTCATCTAACCAACACATATGCCTGCCGACGGGTCAGAGACGCTCCGGGTCGTGTTCGCTTATGCAACTATCCGATTGAAGTCCTTACAAGTAGTCGGTCAGCTGTGCTTCAGCCTCCTCTGTATGATTTTCCTTCTTCTGACTTTAATTCTGAGAAAATTTAAAACTTTCGCAAGGTCTACGAAGCACACAGGGAACGCCGGGGGGGGGACTTACGGATGAGCCGAACTCCTCGTAGCTGTGTCATTCAATGACAGAATATCGCGAAACATGTGTCTAGGCTTTTGCCTAATACCTGTGTTGTTTGTATGATAAGTAAATAAACTAAAACAATAATTTTTGACAAGTCAAGTTGGCGAACACGCGTTTTCGGTAATTCTTCCTCAGGCCAATACAATTGCATGGAGGAATGAAAACGTACAAAATCAACAATGTTTATAGATGCCTCAAGGGCTATTATGTCACTAACACTCATCATCCCCACGCCGTCCGCATGAGAAGGTCGGCGGGTGTTAGTCGTCAGAACTAGGGGAGGGGTTAAAAGAGTCTTTGAGTGATGTTCTTGGGTTGAGTACACGGAGTACCCATCATCGTGATTAGGGATTTGAGGCGGCATGGCTTCATCCCTTGGGGTTGGCGTTGGCCACGGCAGCGAAAGCGCTTGTATCAGAGTTTTCTGACAGCTTAACACCGGATTCGCTAACCGTATAGCTACTGCCTCGGCCGTTGCTGGTATCCGTTGGCGTAGGCCTTTAGAGAAGCACGTTGGTGTCCGGTAGACAACCTGAAATGCTTTCTTGGCATCAACTCGGTGGTTCGTATCGGTTAAATGCGCGAGAATAGAACCCGAAATCGACCGGCTCTCACCTCTGTCTAGCCAGGCGGGCATATGTTCACGCACCCTCTTTACCAGGCGTCTCGTTGTGCGGCCGATGTATCCTGCTCCACAGGAGCAAGTGAATGAATAAATGCACATTCTCCCAAGTAATTTCCTAAACGACAGTGAGTTTCGAGGAGTAAGTCCTCTCTTTTATTCTTAGTGGCTCCTTCTTCCTAATAGCATGGGAGTTGGCTATCTAGTGGGCTCCTACGAGATTGTGTAATAAACCCTTACACGACATGATGGATTAACCCTCTTGATCCATACTGCCCATCGTATTTCCCAGGGAGAGGTGGGCAGGGGAGGATGAGTTGAGTGAGAGTGCGTTGAAGATACCGCACCCTTCAATCAGGACTGGGCGCACACAGATCTATTGGCTTCCCAAAGCAAACAAGCTCCCTATGCGCGGCAAAGTTCACGAACAGGCAACCAATTACAAGGCCGAAGTCGGCCAAGTCATAATAGCAGTGAGGAGGGGCGACAGAGAATGCTGGTAGATTGATACAGTACTATTTCGGGCTTATTTTGCCTTCATCCAGCCAATCATAATCCTGACCAGCAGCTGGGACCAGAAACACAAACCTGCGCACTGACGCACCTGGCGCAGTTGGTTCGCCAATTGGCTCGCCGATTTCGGGAATCCTAGCCAAGGCGGTCCTACAATGGTTGGAGTTCTGGGCTCGATATGTGGATGATACCTTCGTCATCACTGAAGGGGATCAGGTGCTAGAATTCAAAGAACATCTCAGCGCCGTCTTCCCGGACGTTCAATTTACTATGGAGGAGAAAGAAAACAACAAGCTGGCCTTCCTGGGTGTCCTCGTCTGCCGCAAAGATTGTGATGGCCTAAAAACCAATGTTCAGGAAAGTGACAAACACGACGCAAATACCAAACTGCAACAGCAATCATCCGATCCTTCACAAACGCAATTGCGTGAGGGTGCTATACCGGCGCGTTGAGTAGCACTGCAGTAAAATGAAAGGCAGGGTTTCTGAATTACAATATTTTCGACGGGTACTGAGAGCCAATGGCTGCCCGCCCAACTTTGTTAACCAGTGCATACGAAAACGATACCAGAGAACAAATCCAACAGGCCCCAAATTTTGGCGGACGCTTCCGTGCGTGAAGAAAATCCCGGAAGCCGTCAATCATCATCTCACTCCACTTGGAAATGGGGTTGCTCACAGGCCGGAAGCAGCCATCAGGTACCACGGCAGGAAACATCAAGAGTCGTTTACTGGATCTGATGAAGTTGCGGACATAGCAACTGCGTCGAAGAAACTGGGAAATTACTCCGTACGCAAATTGCCGAGCACGCAGAAGCAGTGAGACGGCTCATTCGACGGGACCCGGCCATATTTTCAAGTTTCAAGAGGCCGGAATCCTCGCAAGGGGTGACAATCGCGTGAGTCGCGAGCTGCTCGAATCATGCTTCTCAGGCCCGCAAACCATCAGCAAGCACAATGACCTCTCGTTACCATATTCCGTGCTGAGATTTTCCCTGGGCAGGGGAGTCAGTCACGTGGGGAGGGCGCAGGCGAGCCATTATCCCAATGACTGTAAGCCAATTTGCCGAGCAATCCTCACAAGGACGCGGACTGACAAGCCCTCATCGCGTCAATTACGACCCTAGCGACGAATGCGAAAGCTGTTAATTACAGTACGCATATGGTCCCACGGCAGCCACGTGGTATAAATACTGCACTCCTGGTGCCACCATCACCTTTATCTGCGAATGTCTCTGATGATGGATTTGAGTGAGAATCCGAAACGTCAGGCCAATAAATTTCTTGTACCAGTGATCGCAACTTCATCTTCTGAACTGCTACCTGGAACGCGCATGTTCGCTTCTATCAGCAATCTTTTTGGGCGCGAAGCGCTCCGATCGGCTCGACGGTGGGAAACCTTTGCCCTTCGAGAGTCGTCTACATATGCGCAGATTAAATTTCTGCACAAGTGTCTCGACAACAATGTGCTGTCGAAGTGTGCTTCATACAAACCTCCGGTCAAAACAGAGCTGGCGAGACGTGCAGTACTTCAGCACAACCGACGAATGATCCGAGTACTCCTTCAAGACTGTCACTCACGGATTCGCAAATACCGTCAGAGGATTGACCAAGAGAAAGCAGGGTGCTGCGAGTTCATGGGCGAGGACGGCATACAACTGCTTCAGCAGAGGCTGGCCGAACGAACCCACGAACATAAAGCAACGCGCGAAGCAGCCTTAGAGAGCAAATTTCGTAAGCTGCTTGCTCCAATGTCACCCAAGAACGACAAACTGGTGCACAACTTGTCGTCAAAGGAACTGACGGAGGAACAAATGCAGGTTTTACGGCATGAGGTCTCATTCAACACAGCCGATGCCAAACCTGCCAACATGATCGCAGCAGTGGAATAAATCCTCAGCCAGACGGGAGCGACAGACGAAACGAAGAACCTCATTCGACACCAAGTGTCCTCCCTCTTCATGGCTCATAGGCCGCGCGACGTGCTTTCCAAGGTCGAGTACGATGCACTTAAGGAACTCGGGGCCGACAACGATCTCGTTATCGTGCCTGCGGACAATGGACGTTCCACGGTCGTATTGGACAGGACAGATTACAATCAGAAAGCCAAAAGTTTTAAAAGAAACTAGAAGGGTGAGATTTTGATTCCAACTGATGGGGAGTGCCATAGCGGCCGCCATTGCTGTTCGACTTTCCCTCCTAGGGAGGCGATCTATTCTGCCAGCTGGCAGCCTTTCGAACGCGTGAGGACGGTGTTTACGGCTTCGAACTTATTCTGTCCTCCCTCTCCCAGGCAGCAGTCCACTGTCCGAGCCGGTCAACCATCTGACGCGAGGACTTGGCACAGGTGGTTGTCGCGGTTTGAACCTGCCATTCGGCATGCCATCCCACTGCGTCGGCCTTGCGCATTTTCTGTCGGCCGAAATGGCAATATATAAATTTCAGCACATTTCCTAGTCTTCTGTTTGTTCTTACGCATTCAATACTTAAGGATAGCGCAAAAAGGTGGTCCATCGTTGAGTCTTTTTTAAATTTTAAGGGTCTGTCCAGCTATTACACAGACAGTCAACGGTGTCCTTCCCCATCGACCTTAATAAGGAAACTGCGAACGGCCTGGCTTAGCATACAGTGCGTGACCGATCTCATGAAATGTTGGGCGGAATTCTGAAATGCGTTTTAGATTAGGAAGGATTACTTAGGTTGGGTTTTAAGAATTAGAAGTATGTAGCATAAGCCTATAACATTTCAGAATCAATTGGATGTCAGCTTTTGGATGCAGTCCTGTTTGACCTCCTGCAGAAACGGCACTTTGGAAAAAAATGACAACTTAAATAGTATGCATTTTTCCTATTAATTTTCAATGGTCTTGTAAATTCAAATATATTTCATAGAAAACATGCACAAAAATGTGCTTTCTTTTATTCATTTGGTAGAAAATCCCATTGTTTACACATTTTATACCCGAAGAAAGTGTATATTTGGGTTTTAAAAAAGTTTCTAATTATGAGATTTTCAAGACCGTGCGATGTCCAGGCATACAGGACCGCACATGTCCGTTTACCAATGCTCCTAATGAAATGCTCAGCACAGTCCGGATTCATTGTGAAATTGTAGGAACTCTGTGTGGTATCTTTTTAAGGGCATAGAGGAATATGTGATTTTCCTTACGCGGAAAGCGTGCACCTTGTAGACTGAAGTTGCCAAACGCTAATGCAATGACTATTCAGGCTCGAAATTATTAGGAAATTTGGAAACTTTTTTAAAACCTAAATATACACTTTCTTCTGGTATAAAATATCAAGACCATGTGATTTTCTACTAAAGGAGTAAAAGAAAGCACATTTTTCTGTATGTTTTCTATAAAATATATTTGAATTTACAAGACCGTCGAAAATTGATAGGAAAAATGCATGCTACATAAGTAGTCAGTTTTACCGAATGTGGTTTCCGCAGAGTGGGCGAAAAGAAGCCACAACAAAAGCCTACATTCTGGCCACCTAAATAATCCTTCCTAATCGAAAACGCATTTCAGAATTTCGGCCAACATTTCGTGGGATCGGTCACGCAGTGTACATTTGTGGGCTTGATTAAATCGAATTAATAATAGCTCCCTGTCCATGAACAAAAAACATGCCAAGACAAGTGCTCATTTGGAACTTTTTCCGCAGATACGCAATTTAATGCGCACTTTTCTGATACGGCTTTGGAGACTGAACCACTGTTTGAATAGGCATTGAATGAGACTCTTGGTCCCTCTAATTTGCATCCAAAGGCCATAGCATCTACCGGAGAGCGAAGCTTCAGGCGCACATTTTAGCAGTTGGGGATTCGGTCAAATCTCCTATTTTACCCTCTAAATCAAAAACATTTTGTCCATTGTTTGCATGTTCGAGAGGGTGCACTTCTATTGGAAGAGCCCTGCATAACTTCACTTACTCCTAAAGTGCATTTTACGTGGAGAGGGTGGTAGGTACCACTTCAAGCGGGTAACACAGGACACCATTTTTGATGGCATGTAACGAGGTCAGCTAAACTGTTTTATTTTCTTCAGTCAGGTTGTGTTATTGAGGGCGTTCATCAAGTTTAGCAATGAATTTAACAATTAATTTATTCCCTTAATATGTATTTGAGACAAGTTAGAACCACAAAAGGTGGTGAGCTGACGTTTCGCATAGTTTCATATAATTTTATGAATATATATGAAAACAACCCTGCTACCCGGTACGGCCAACAAACGCTTGGAGCATTTATAACTGATGCGCATCAACGATTTTGCAAATTCAAAGAACAAAAGAGCAATACATGGACTTTTACCATGATCGACTGCCCACTCACCTAGCTGAGATCCTACAGGAAGCCATAACACATGTCGCAGAACTAGAGCGGCTAAAAAGGAGGAGTACCTTAGACAAAAGTGGACAATTATCTCATGTAAAGGTTTTACAAAGATGTCATTATTCTGCCTGCCGACAAAGGAGGTGCCACCACTATCTTGAACAAAACAGACTACACAGAAAAAATGATGTCACTCTTAAAATATGATTCAACATACGAACCTCTAACTGCCAACCCCATAAAATCGCAAAACTCATTTGTTTAAAAAACATCTAAACGCCATACAGGAAGGAAATTAGTCTCGGGAGTTCTTGCCAAGTCTCTAAAACTGGATGAGTCAACAATTGCCATGATATGTGGTCTTCCTAAAATTCATAAAACTGATAATCCACTGTGACCGATAGTCGCTCTAATCGGTGCGCCCAACTATAAGGTCTCAAAGTTGCTATTTCTTCAGCTACATCCACTAACGAAGAACTCAAGAAACTCCATTGAAGATTAAAAATACTTTCCAGACAAATTAAACGGTTTCAACATTACATGTGACGAGATAATGGTGTCATTCGATTTGGTCTCGCTCTTCACTTCGATTCCGCTGGATTTAGCGAAGAGATGCACCAAGAACTCCTAAAAGCATACACCTCTTGACTGCCTACAGAAACTTTACTTAAACTCCTAGATCTTTGTCTCGAGACAAATTTTTCCCTCTCCAAACAGTATTATTGATTATTAAATGGCGCTGGTATGGGTTCACCCATATCCGGTTTCCTGGAGGAGGCCGTAATGCAGAAACTAGGAAGCACAGTCCTTCCCACAATTAACTCAAAACTTTGACTGCGATAAGTAGATGACACTTTTGTCATCGTCAAGAAATATCAGTTGAATCTGCTCCATACCAGCATTAAATCTACATTTCCAGGAATCACGTTTACTTTCGAAACAGTGGTTGATGGACATCTCCCATTCCTGGATGTCATTGTACGTCGAAAAACCGACAGATCACATCATACATCAGTTAATCGCAAAGAGGCGTATTCAGAGGTCATCCTACACTTTGAGAGTATATATATATATGTGGAAGGAGAAAGCAGAGTGATATCTCGGGAAGCTGGGTTAATCATCTGGGGTTACACATTCTCACCCGAGACCGTCCTCGAAGATGAGCAAAATGGATGGTCTGCGGTTTAAATAAGCCTGTCTAAATCAGACCATTGGCTGAAGTGAGAATGCGAAACGTCAAATGATTATGCTCTCATTCCTGTAGATCGTCTTCTACTCAAAATTTATTGCTGCATTTTCGCCCACATACATGTATATGCGCGAAGATTATATGGCCAGATATCTAGATGTCTTTATCATCCGCCGATAAAGTTGTAATGGAAAGGAAGGCGAGTTCATGGACCGAATTATATTGGCACTGCAGTTTCGAACACTCGGTCATTTCCATCATTATTTTAGCGTTGTTGTTGTTCCTGATGGTTTTGATTTATTCAGCCTTTTCACCTGCCTCGTATGATGACCATGCTGGGCACATGAACCCTGGAATGACAGTTTGCTTTTGACTGTTTTTGGCCTCTCCAAATGCAACCATTGGTGGTCTCGCGTGACCTGCGGCCAATTTGCGGCCGTCGAGGTAGCGAGCAAATCAGCGTGCTCGATGGCCTCACGCTCGTCAACCCGCAGTCTCTAATCAGTCGTTTCTGATCGGGCCGTCGGCCTGGCGGGCGCGTCCGTGTACCACGCCGGTCAGGTGGATTTTAGTCGGCGCCTCCGTTACTGAGCTGGCGTCGGCTAACCCACCCTACTGCACCTGTCCGAACAGACTTGAACTTCGGACGCGACATGTGGCAGGCGAGAGGCGAATCTGCGGCTCAGCTAAGCGTCCCATTCAAGGACCAACTCTCGAGCATCACATCATTGGTTCGGCCGATTATCCTTGTCTTCACAAAGAGGAGATTCTGGTTCTGTCGTTGTATGGGCCAAATATAGCAGAGAGAGCTCATTCTTGTAATCGATTGTAGGCTGACGTTTGTGCAGCCTTTTAGCCTTCTTCGAGGGATGATAAACACACTCATCGACTGCTTTACGGGGCATTCTTTTGACGTTGGGCTTTTGGGATCAAACTAGAGCTCCGCAGGCGACCACGAGGCGGCTAGTAATATATGCAGATTGAACTAATAAAGACAAGGGAACTGAAATAACCATTTCTAGTTTACTGGGTTCAGATGTGGTTATGTAGCCCCACCTGAGATGAACCCCAGCCACCTGTGATACGGGAGCGGTGGTAGTCGGGAGTTTTTACAGGTGGGGCCGGGGAACACACAAGCAACGAGGTCAAGTTAATGGAAATGCGCGGTTGTACACTGGGTGGTTGAGAAATAGTTGGCCCAACCCTCAACCCTAACCTATAACACCAACCCATAATCCTAAACCCTAACCCTAACTCCCGACCCCAGCCCCTAACTCTAACCCGTAATCCTAATCCCTAACCCCAACCCCTAAATCTAACCCATAATCCTAACCTGTAACCCTAACCCCAGTCCATTACCCTAACACCTAGACCCAACCCCGACAGTATTGTGTCCATCAGGTGGGGCTACATAACCACGTCTTACCCTTATTGGTCATCATCAGCCAGTCACACCCAATCCCTGGGTGTTCCAAAATACGTTCATTTCTAACAGATGATAGATTAACTGGATTTTTTCAGATTAGGTAACAGCAGTTAGGTTAAGCAAGATGATCCGGATCAGGGATTGGACTTTTGCGAATAGCAATTCGAATGATGCGTAATGGATGCATAATTTTGGCCAAGATAGTGTGGAGTACTGAGACTGCATTTCAGTCGTTGAATAAGACGCCACAGTTGTAATTTCTGGGGACCCGACATTTTAAATGTTGGGGAGCAACGTTGTGTTTGTTTACCTAAGGTTGTAGTACGGTGTGGCTTGCCATTGTGAGTACTAATCAGTTCATTAGTTTTTACGCTAGCGCGAACATGTCGGAGCAGTGCGTCATTTCAAGAACCAGAGGGGTTGGTAAAGAGGAGGAGTTCTATTTGTAGCAACATGAGGCATCCTTAATGTAGGATGCTATCTTGATGAAATCTTGGAGTGTCATAGAATATTCACTGCCGATACAAGCGGAGATGCGAGTTCCAAAAACAAGTTGATCAGAAGAAGGAGAAGAAGCGATCGCTGGAACAAGAACTTTATTCGCTTGACGTTTCGGATTCTCACTTGAATCCATCATCAGAGACAGTGACAGAAAACGGTGACTATGCACAGGAAGTTGTAGTATTTATAGGATGCAGTTGCTACGCTACCGCATACCTATAGCAATTAACCGCGCTCCCTTTCAAGGATTGTTGCACACTGGTGCGCTAATGGCTTGATAGCCGGCATGCAAGGTATTAATTACCGAAATGTCATCACCTATGTTGGATGCTGGCGTGATGATTGCTCGGCCATCCGGCTCACCGGTTTGCGCGCTCCCCGAGTGGTCAATTAATTTGGCCAGCCTACGCCTCAGCACGGAATATGCAGTGGGGATGTCGTTGCACTTGTTGATAGACTTAGGTCCCTTGAACCACGCGCGGCCCACGCGACTATCCCCTCGCGAGAATTTCAGCCTCATCGAACTTGAATGTGTGGCCGGGTCTCGTCGAATGGGCCGCGACCTGATAGTTTGCGTCGTTTCTCCCTACCGTTGTCGCGCGTTCGGCAATTAGCGTTCGGAGCAGTCTTCCAGTTTCTCTGACGTACTTGCTTTGCCCGCAACTGCACCAGATCCGGTAAACGATTCCAGATGTTTCTTGCCTTCGCAGTGGGCCTTTTGGTCTCATCACCTGACGCTTTATGGTGGCCTCCGGTCTGTGCGTGATGGGGTTTCACACAGATCGGAGATTTTCTCAGGGATTGCGACCACGGTTGTGCGGCATCTACAGTTTCTAAATTAGCGCGAACAGCAACTTTAATCCGGACATTAACAAAACAAGCAAACTATACCTGCAGTTAGTGGAACACACTGCATCTTAATAAATGCCGGCTTCATAACTGTCGTAGGTGTGTTAACTCGTGAAATTTTAGCCGAAATTCTGAAATGCGTTTTCGTTCCGAAAAGATTAATTAGGTAGAGTTGTACTACTAATCGTCATGCAGCACTATTCTGTAGTAATTCAGTCACCGCATGATGTCAGCTTTCGAAACAACTTCTTTCTGGCAGCTTACAAAAACCACACCCTATAAAAATGGCTACTTGAGGAGCATGCATTATTCTCATTAATTGTCGACGCCCTTGAAAATCCGATTAATTTTTTGTAGAAAATGTGCATAAAATATTAATGCATTAGTCCACTCAGTAGGCAAGTACGTCTTCCTCTAGTTTTATACTCGAAGGAAGGGCATAATTCGACTTTGATAAAGTTTCTAACTGTGAGGTTTTTAATATTGTGAAATTGCGACTATTAAAACTTCATTTCTCTACATTTACTAATGCGGCTTGTAAAGTTAACAATATGGATCAAATACAGTGCTAAACCCCATAGTCTCCCTTTTATACTGTAAAGAAATGTATGGTTTTCCGTACGCGGAAAATATACGGCTTGTAGTCCAGAAACCCTGAATGCTAGTGTAACGACAGGTCAGGTTCAAATTTATTCGGGAATAAAGGAAAGTTTTTGAAAACCGAATTATATCTTTCCTTCGAGGATAAAACCAGAAAAAGACGTAATTTCCTTCCGAATGAGTTAATTAAGGATTATTTTATGCACGTTTTCTATGAAATATAATCAACTTTTCAAGGGCATCGAAAATTAATGAGAAAAATACATGCTCCTTAAGTGGTCATTTTTATTGTGTGTGGCTTTTGTATACTGCCTGGGAGAAGCTCCTTCGAAAGCCGGCATCCTGTGGTAACTGGATTATTATAGAATTACGCCGCATGATAATTAGTTTTAAAATCCTACTTTATTAATCTCTTCGAAACGGAAACGCGATTCCGAATTTCGGTTGACCTTTCATGAGTTAGCCCACCTACTGTACAATGGTAGGTGGTTCTCACTGATCGCGCTACGGGCAGCTCTTTTACGATAATGACCAATCGTCAGTGAGCTACAGGCCTGCCTTGTTCCTTATGGAGTTGGGTAAAGGAATTTGTCAAGTGATATTCACTTTCGGATCTTGTCCGGTTAGATGTGGTTTACGTCCCTTGGCACAAAGTTTATTACTGCCAGCAGCCCAGATGTTGGGCTGACAGAACGGGATCAGAAAAAAGATAATGAGAGTCACGAGCATGATACACTTCACTTCGAGGGTACAAGGCAGTCTAGGTTCACTCAGTTCAACCTACAATGGTTTACAACGTTGTACTGTGCGTTTCCGGCTGACAAATTGGCCACGCCATTTAGTCTCTTGAGCGTAGCGTGTGATAGCATGGGAATACATCCGCGTCGCTGCTGATGTGGTTGGTTTTAGACGCCAGTAGTTCCCTTTCGTTTTATCATCTGCTCACGTCATTTGTCTGCTTGTTCACGAATTCCAGATCGTGACCTTTACCCAAGTCGGGAGTAGCAGCTTGAAACAGTGGGTCGCCTCTCCTAAACGACCTGTTTGTGCTCAGGTATTCACGAACTGACCCTTCGTCCTGTCTGACTTGCAACTTTGCCTAGTAATGTTAATTTCGTCCTTAAGCTACTTGACGCCTTGGTAGTTCTCGACCACATTTGCTTTACCTGTTTATTGAATATCGGCACCTTGCTATAAAAAGGCGTTGCAACATTCTGGAGGAGTGGGTTCTATTTTTCGGTGGGTAAGTCACGGTAAAGTATTCATTTGCCCAATTAGACTAACTTACTCACATTTGTGCTTACTCTAAGGCTAGGAAGTAGTTTTGTTTTATGTCACAATTATGCCCGACTTCCGAGATATTTGTCCCTTTAGTTTTCGCCTTTCTAGTGAAAATGCGGCGATTTTAGATGCTTAAGTATGTGAAATTAATAGTTCCGTTTGCTAAAGTAGGAGACTTCGATGCACATGACAGGCTTGCGTACGCTTATAGCGCGCAATTATTTGAAGATTTTTGACATTATGTTATGACATGGCTGGCGGATAAGGGAGTTTCCTTGTATCTGAAAGAGCAACCACAACCTAAATATTAACTTTCATCTATGAGAACTTTGGAGAACTATTTTCTAACAGAAAAAATGTCGGACAGAAGAATCAGTCCGATTCTCACCTGCGTCCAGGCTGTCCTTCATCTGCACGATTATGGTACTCATGGTGGTTGCCGGACGCTGGACGACATCTATACATCAATGCGTTTCGTTGCTTCCGACATATATATTTATATAACATAGGGTGCCTAAGTGTCAGTGGCTCCTCTCCTATTTGTTCTGGATGGCGCATATGAAGTTAGCGGCCGATATAGCTGTTTGAGTAGACGTTTCCTGCTAACTGATCTTGAGGATGTCATGATGCTTCTGCTTGTCTTCCCAGTTCTCTACAATGCGTTTTTACCCTTTGGAAGATTGCCCTAATGCAGCCACTCATATACACCATTGGGTAGCCCTTATAATAGCCGAGGACCCGACTTGTGTTAGTGGACTTTCTATACACTGTAATATTAAGTTTATTACATTTACCGCACCAGGCAACGGACCAGCTCGAGCAGTGACTAAGGCCTCGGAATGGGAATAGAGAGTGCGGTGGACGACTCGGCACATTTCTCCTACTGTAAGCGATCTGAAGTGCTTGCAGCTATCACGGTCCGCTAAAAGCCGAGGCTTGAAAGGCTGCCAAATGAAGTGACAACACGGACCTCGCAGTCAACCGAGTGTGTATTTGCTGTCCATTGGTGGACTGAGAATCAGGCTGCAATGACGCCTTCTTAATGTGGCCTTCATATTGCGGGATCCGAGCGGCCCCACTTTTCTCTTTGTGTGTGTGTGTGAAATACTGGTCAAGTGTTTGTTGGGAACCTCGGGTTGTAGGGGTACGCCTAGGTGCGAGTTTATGCCGTGCTAGTCAAATACGTCTGCTCCCGCCTCTAGTCTTCTTAACTTAATCATGAATGTAGTGCGATAGATACTGCGAAGGTCCTCTATCACGCTCTTACCCTGCTGTGGGACATACAGTGGACATCGTCGAAACCAACAGTTTGTACTTTCACAAGTCCACCATTAGCTTTGCGCATTACGAGAACGTCAACCAAAGGACAAACGTTCGTTAATTAGACCCTGGAAACCACATCACCTCTCCCTCGCAACTCTGACGAATGCATCCTTCACGTTTCTGGGTCGAAGCGCAGGCTAGTAATGGCTTAAAACAACCTTTCCCAGTTCGTGAAGGATCAATTCTGCAACTCGGGTGGGTATTAGGGAACCCATCTGCGTTGCTTTGATTTGCTCGTATGCCCTACCAGTGGAAGCAATAAACGTTTTTTGACAGAATGCAAAGAGTTGCACCAGATATCCGATTTTTCTCTTCAATTCGGTTGCGTAAACGCCGTGCACCAGGTCCAACGAGACAGATGGAAAAGTGAGACCATGCCAAGCATTACCATAATTTAGTCCGGAAGGCTGAGTGGATAAGGATAAATTATATGACCATGATAGGATGACTATCGAGTACTGCCTACTATATTTACCTAAATAGGCGTTGTTCGGTAGAGTTTTTGGTCGGAATACAGTCGCGCTCTTCGACGGGTCTAGTCCCGGCAGGATGACATTCTATAAAACAGCCGCCCCGGGGTCGTGGTGCGGAAAAAATGTCTGCAACGACCTTCTCTTTCCATACTCGGTGCTGAGACCACCTAGGCGGAGTAATTAACCACGCGGGGAGCGCACAAGTGAACACTTTTCCCAACTAAAGGGCCGGTGGATCAGATGATCAAGCAATCATCACATCAACATCCAACACACATGATGAAATTACAGCAAATAACGACGCGAATGTCGGCCATCGAACAATTAGCACATCAAGTGCGACAATCCGGATGAAGGGGAGAGTCGTGAACGTTCATAGATACGCGGTAGCATGGCGACTGCATTTTATAAATACTGCAGCCACTGGTGCATGAATCACCAGTATTTGCTGTTGTCTCTGATGATGAGTTCGAGCAGGAATCCGGAACGTCAGGCTAATAAAGCTCTTGTCCCAGCGATCGTTTCTCCTTCTTCAAGACGCACTGTTCTCCCCGCAACACGTAATTCTTTAGTAAAATGTAACAAATTTGTTTGCAGCTGAGAGGATGCAAGAGGAGTTTTCCTATGCCCATTTCGACTGCCTACGTCGCCGCCATGTCTGATTAACCCAGCAAAGGACATTACGACACGACCTACTTCTTTAAGTGTGCGGTATGGCCCGCGTTGTTCAGCCCAAATCAAAGGTCGTACTCTACTACGTCCATTTGGACCCATATCGCTTTGCCAGACATGAGGTCTCCTTCGCGTAGTTCCCTTTACAGGCGGCTTCTGCATGCTTTCATGAGATCCAGTCCACGCATAACCTCCTAAAACCAGCATTCCTATAAGTCACGCTCCACCGGCTATCTTTTTCTGGCCCCGGGTATATACTTTATGCTTGACACTGAATTGGTAGCAATCATTGAGCTCTCCTGAAAAGCGTTTAGCTTTCGGGCCGTCGGTTTGGCCAGCTTGTATGTAGGGCGAAGGTTGGTTGAAGCGGAGCCGTGAGCTCGTGGATTTTGGATAATTCGCAGAACCTGGTCAGTGTTTTACCAATTGGTTTCGTCTGTCACCATTCGTCTGGTGAGTTCGCATTGTTGTGCGTGGATCAGTTTAGGAGTCTTGTTAGCAGACCGGCCAACGACTTGACTTATGAGAATGGTGTAGGGTGGTTACATGCGCCTTCCCCGTTCATTACGATGGATGCTCTTCCCCTATCAGCCGATAACGTTTAAACATTCTTCAATGATTTTACTACCCCGGACGACATATTATTAACATGCTTATCTCTTATCAACTAGAACGGACTCCCTAGAGCTTAGTGTACTTGGCCTTGGCGGATATGTTGGTTTCCACTAACATGATCTTAAGGGCAGCGATAAGACGGCGTGATTTAGTACTCGCCATACTAACTGACTCAGTTCTCTCATTTCGTGTTCCCTTAACTGCATGGACGACATGTTCTTCACCACATTTTGCTCGTACAGTAGGTGGGCTAACTCATGAAATGTCAACAGAAATTCCGAAGTGCGTTTTCGTTTCGGAAGATTAAATAAGCAGGGTTGTAAAACCAATCATCCTACGGCATAATTCTATAATAATTCAGTAACCCCGGGACGCCGGCTTTCGAACAAACGTCTTTACGGCTGCATTTATAAACCATACTCTGTAAGAAATGACTGCACAGGTAGCATGCACTTTTTCATTAATTTTCGGTGTCCTTAAAGATTCAATTATATTTCATGGAAAAACCCGCATAAAATTATTCATCCTTTTGCTCATTCAGTAGAAAAGTACGCTTCTTTTAAGTTCACACTCGAAGGAAGGGTAAAATTCGGTTTTAAAAAAGTTTCTATTTGTGAGATTTTTTTAACACCGTGAAATGGCCCTTCATAAAACTTCAGGTCTCTGCATTTACCAACGTGGCTTGTAAAGTTAACAGTATGGCTCAAATCCACTGCTTAATTTTATAAGCCCATATGGTCTCCTCTTATTACCACGGAGAAATGTGTGGTTGTCCGTACGCGGAAATTATACAGTTTGTAGTTTGGGAACCCTGACTGCAAGTGTAACGGCAGGTCGGAGTTCAAAATTATTCAGGAATTGGACAAGTTTTATAAAACCAAATTATACCCTTCCTTTGATTGTAAAATCAAAAGGAAACGTAATTTCATACTGAGTGAGGAAAAGCATGAATATTTTTATGCATGTTTTCCATGAAATGTAATTGAATCTTTAAGGGTATCTAAAAATTAATGAAAACCTGCATGCTACTTAAATAGTCATTTGATACGAATGCAGCCGAAAAGAAGTTTGTTCGAAAACTGGCGTCCAGGGGTAACTGAATTATTGTAGGGTTATGATGCATGATGAGTAGTGTTACAACCCTGCTTAATTAATCCCTTCGAAACGAAAGCGCATTTTGGAATTTCTGTTGAGATTTCATGAGTTAGCCCACTTACTGTACTGACGTCGGATTTCGACTTAATGAACTTTTCATGTAGCTTCTTGCTCTTTAATTCTTTTCTCGTCTTTGCTGGGGTAAATATTGTTCGCTCGAGGCAATCAGCAGTAATTTTGACAAGCAGTGTCGCGCACTCTACCGACGTTATTTAATGACATCTCGGTACTTGTGCAAGCGCTACTCTCGTCCTTCGCTGCCTAAAGCGTTGTACACGGTTTCTGCTTATTTGGTCGAGCTCTTTAACGCGGGACTTTCGGTGTCAGTCCTTCGCGAACGCATTTGTGCCTGCAGTGTAGGTGCTCATACATATTTGCTTTTGGTGTAGAAAATTTCTCCCACCTGCGAATTGTGCGATGCACTTCACGTCGGAATTCCCACGAATGGAGGCGAATGAGCGAATCTCAGGTTATCGCTGCAAATAGAATGAGCACACGATAACCGGAACAGTAGGTATATTAACTTCATACAGCCAACTCATTTAGGGGTCCATCGTCAGATTCCAAGAGTATGCGACGAGTGACCAGGTTTGTAGTCAAACAAAGTGGAAATGGAAGAATTCGTATATTTGAAGCAATATTTCCCCAAAAGGAATTTAACGCAGGCATCGACAGCAGAGTTTATTGGAACCAATAGATTTCGCGACGGCTTATCAACTGCAGCCTGTCGTTGTATAACACAGATAACAAGTGGGAAAGGTACAGATGTTTGAACCTCCACAGAGGAAATCAATATAAAACAGCAAGAGCCTCGTATACTGTACGTAGACTAACTGATAAAATGGTGATTTGAAAAATGCAACATAGGAAAGAAAACGGGGAAGTTAACACGCCGAGGGATTTCACAAATTAAAAGGGCGCAGATCTACCAGGGCGTGCTGGGGTTGACACACATGGTCTAACTGTTTTCATAGGTCGGGTTTCTCCCGCCGTATGTAGGCTGCTTCCAAGTAGCGCAGTAACTGAGTAGGAAATAAAACTGGAAAGTCAACACGCCGAGGGACTTCGTTAATCAAAAGGGCTCAGATCTAACAGGGCAAGCTGAGGTTGACCACGTGGTCTAATTGTTTACATTGGTGGGGTTTCTCCCGCCCTATGTGGGCTGCCTCCTAATAACGCAGTAACCGAGTTGTTCGTGCTCGAACTAATACTCGAAAAGATGTTTTTGGTGTCAACCGAATGACCGCTTTGAAGGAGGTGCTTTGTAATAGAAGATCGTGAAATTTTATTCTCCTGCTTTAATAGCCATTTAGGCAGATGCTTAACTTATCTGGCTGCCAAGTGCCTTTCCGTTCGCTCAATATACTTGCATCCACAAGTGAATGTGAATTCGTAAACACGATTTTAAGTATATTGGAAATTAGCACAGAAAACGTCAGAGGACTTACCATAGCAGATGGTCGAATATCGGTGAAACACGTGTTTGGGCTTTTAGCTAGTAGCTACGTCGGGAGTACGGTATGACCATCCTTAACTGAAGATTGCGAATATTCACTCAAGAATTCTATTGAATTTCTAGAAGATGTTGTCTCTCTATTCACGTCAATAACGCTCGATTTGGCTAGGCAGTGCACAGAAAAACACCTGCAATCCTACGAAATCGATGTTCCTGCCCCCGCTTTGCTTAAACTCTTGGACTTGTGTTTAGAAACAAACTTTCCTTCGCCTATGAATACTATCAACAGCTGAATGGGGTCACCTTTTTGGCTTTCTCAATGAGGTCACAATGCAAAAATCAAAGGTTTCGGGTATGTAATGCAAATGACTTTTTTATAGTCCGGAGAAATTAACGGGAAACGCTGCATAAAGTTGTCAACTTAATTCTGCCAAGAATCGCCTTCACGCTCGAAAAAGGAGTTGACAGCAAACACCCATGTCTTGATATCCACGTGCAGCAAAACACTAACGGGACATTCCACACACCCGGTACCGCGAAGAAGCGTATGCGAAAGTTATCCTAAATTACGACAGCAACTACCCTATCGCTCACAAACTGCTTAACCAGCAAAGGAACACTTACTTTTTTTTCGACCTATTTTCTCAAACTGGCTACCCTAGAGATTTGCTATTCCCATGCATGAGACAGCAGGATTTTAAAAAAGATAAGGAACTAGATTGTTCCGATTAGGCGACAAAAATAAAATCCTGGAGTGCACTTGCTCACATAAAAAGTCTGAACTCGTTGAAAAAAGAAGCACCAAATTCAAATGGCGCGGAAACCAAAGACAAAGGCAGATAAGGATGGTTCATGCACAAGGGGCTGTAATATTTATGGGGTGGAGTCGCCATGGTACCGCAAACCTATGGAGCTTCACGGATCCCCCACCCCCTTCATCAGGGATCGTTGCACTTGGTGGGCGGACTGTTTGATGGCCGACATTCGCGTTGTTAATTGTAGCAAGTTCATGACGTGCGTTGGATGTTGGTGTGATGATTGCTCGACCATCTGATCCACCGACCCTGGCGTTGGGAAAAGTGTTCACCTGTGCGCTTCCCGTGTGGCTAATAACTGAGTATGGAAAGGGAAGGTCATTGTACTTGTTGGTGGACTGGAATCCAGTACGCCATGACTCAAACAGTTCCCGGCTCTCGCGGTTGTCACCTCTAGCGAGAATTTCGGTCTCGTGTGGCCGGATCTCGTCGAATGAGCCGCAACTTGAGAGCTGGTGTCACTTCTCCGCACCGCTGCAGCGTGTTCAGCCATTCTCGTTCGGATTTGTCTTCAAGTTTCTCCGAAGTGGTTGCTTTGTCCGCAACTGCACCAGATCCGATAAACGACTCCAGCCGTGGTAGGGGGTCTTTTGCTTTCATTACCTGACGCCTGATGGTTGCCTCCGGTCTGTGCGCACCTCCAACCCTAAGTAGTGCGTGGGGTTGGAGTTGCACACAGACCGGAGGCAGTTGGCTTCCGCACCTAACCCTTGTCATATTTTCCACCTGAGGTCAAAATTACAAATTTTGCCCAGTGTCTTGTCGAGCTGGATTTAGTTAGACTGACGCATGCCAACTCAACCCTGAACTCAACTTCAGGACCGCAGTATACCACACGAGCGCGGCTGCCCCAACATCGTTCCATAGGCTCTACTGATAGACCACACCATTGCCATTTCCCCTCCTCCAAATCAGGCTATAGCGCAGGATTCGTTATATGGGACTAGAGACCCTCCCATTCCTAGTCGCCTTGAGGTGGTTTCCAGGGAGATAGAGATTATAAATGTGGCTAAAGTTACGGCTAGAATCAGGGTTAAGGTTTCGACACAGGACACAAAGATGCATACCCTCTTTGGGACTTCGCGCACGGCCAACTTTACTACTGAGGAGTCTTATTAATGTGTCTTGCTGATAATTAATCTTGCATGTCCACTATTTACAACAAATCCGTTTATTCGAACTCCCGCTTGGCTCACGAAATTCGAAGTAATGAGGACTTCACCTCTGCAGTAAACACTGAACGCGCTGTCCACTTGCTCTTTTCATATTCATGTAGAGTGACTTTGGACAAAAGATAACACCGCAGTCGCTGGGGCCATTGGACTTCTTGAAAACCGGACGCACAACAATGGCAGTAAGTTAGTCCAGGGTTGGCCTCCTCATTCACCGTCATTTAAGAAGCTTAAAAACCACCCTCTCAGGCCTGAGCTCAGAGGCCCCTCGTTCGGCTGCAATGTGTTACGTCAGTCTCTCCAGTGCCCCATTTTACGGCGTTTACCTTGTCAGTCGACAGCCGCATCAACTGCGATAGCGTACAGGTCGGCCGAGGACGCAAAACTACCACCTTGTTCGACTGAAATGCACTACAACTGGCAACACTAGCTTTCGCCGCCTAACGCGTGTCGGATCACCTGGCTTGTTATCCGCTTTATCTGTCTTCATGCGCCTTAGATTCTGCTCCTCAAAAAATCAATACTATGACTATCACTCAGCCATGCATGCACTCCCGCTTAAGCAACACTCACCGCGACTGACGCCGCCGCAAAATGAACATGCAGTGCAGATACCTTTCAGTGCGTTCACGTTATAGAAATGGGAAGGTTACGGAAAGACTGCGGTCTCCATGTTGGAAGTTACTTTGGGAGGTGTAAGATCGATAACCGTAGTATCAAAAGCTGGGCTCCATTTGACATGCCTTCAAAGACTTACGGTAGAAAATCAAACCCATAAAGCCTTGACTGATTTCCTAAAACAATATTTTTTGGGTGAAAAAGGTATCTTACGTGGTACTGTAGTAATCATGAATGCAACATATTGCAGACGACGTTGGACTTCGAACGCACATCCTTGCAGTTATACTCACTAATCATACTTATGAAAAACTAATTATTCGGGCACTATCGAGTTCTTCCTCTCAGTTTGATGCCTTTATAAGTCCAAACATATCTCCTGGAAAGCATATTAAAATTGATTCGCGACACATTTTTTACTGACGGAAAATCATTTTTCATTAAAAAGTTGATAATGAGGTGACTTTTTGAATTAAGCAAATTTTCACTTGAGTAGCACCTTATATGCGCGTTTATCAGTGTTCCGTTTCCAGCATTCGGCTCGAGCAATATCTTTTAAAATATCTTACAAATGACGGCTTCGGAATAGCCTAAGAGCATGCGGGATTTTCTCTACAAATTAAGTAGACGACCTGTAATCAGGAGACTTCAAGTGCAAGAGTAGCTGACAGTCGATTCTAAAATATATATCTCGAATAAGATAATCTTTATTAGTGCAGAATATCCCGGAAAGGACGCAATACGCGACCCCACTCTGCACATTACCTATTGCTGCCTACTTGTACTTGTGAAAGTAGTGTTTTCTGATTTGGACACATTGATCGCCTTGTGTCAAGCCAACATAGATTTGCGGTCAAATTTCCCATTTAGCTTATGTTTCGGTTGGTAGACATGCTAATTTGAAACACTTTACCTTTGCTGGTCACCTTGGTGACTTTCCTCTGTTCCGCTGTTCAGCATCATCATGTCGTGCCGTTTGGTCAACGTTCCCACTTTACTCTTATGAGATTTGTCAACATCATTCGTCCTTGGGTTTCTATTGGCTATTTCGCCGCCTTGATCTCTGAACTTGGCGTCTTATTGTGCGGCCGCTATATTTAGCTTCCTTTGGTTTTGATGTTAACTTTCGCTAATATTCAATTTTCCTGGTCCCTTTCAAGATCATGCAGAGATCCATTTGAACCTATTCACGGGGTTATAACATTTTTCTAATACTCCATCCTTTTTACCACTTTTTTCCCATCCATTAGCCCCACCCATATAACCCCCACTTCCATCCGTCTCGTAAGACACGATGGCCTATCCTTCGCCTTCTGGATGGGGTCGCATATTGCGCCGTCTTTAGACAGACAGTTTTATGTCGGCGCGGTTTGCTATAAAACAGGCAAGAGAACAACCGTTTTGTGTTTGTATACCTTTAAATATACTTGGAGTTATAATGAGGGTGATAGTCAATGTATCAGATGCTTAACGCCTATGCTATGGGCTCCCTACATCTGGTCTGATTTTCACAGGTCACCGAACGACGCGTCCCCAAATGCCAACACGCGCACGTAATTGAATTATTTTTGGATTATGTCGCAAGATAAATCGCCTGTGGCTAGCAGATTACTTGAAACGCCATCCGGCGGATTACAGGACTTATGACGGAACGAATTTCGTTTCCCTCCTTTTACGGCGTAGGCGTTGGAACGAACTAATCAGGCCGTCGACGCAAACGATTTTGAACTCGTGTGTACTTTCCACGGGAAATTGGCTGCTATCGTGGAAGTTACGCGCTCTTCCTCTCACACATTCTACCTTTCGTTTTCTCTGTCCACGCACAAAGGCCATTTACTTGATTTTAATCAGGAAAATTTATTGCATGTCTAGCAGAAACAAGATTTTCCCATCTGTTTATTCCAACTAATTAAAGACGCGCCCACAACTAGCTGGAGGAAATAAGGTCTCTTCATAATATGCCTAGCTCAACAGTTGGAAGATAAACATCGTTTTGTTTTCCCCGCTCGTGTTGTTCCGAGGCATCCTTTGCACTTTAAATTGTTATCAGCTCTTGGCAAAACGCTTTTTTCCCTCAGCTTCAGTCCCCGTTGGGCGTTTGGTCTTGACTATTACTGACCCAAAATACATAAACATTAGTACCGATGAAATGCCAATGCAGTATGCAACACGAAAGTTTGATCCAATAGTTCGGTAAGCTGCGATCAGCCGATTTCATCAATTCCTTAATGTGTATTTTGTAAAAATGAATTGGAGTTAATTGTTGACAACCTGCACCAAGTACCTTTATCAACGATAACCGTGAATTAAGCAGACAAGAAGCGGGTATGTTAACCGAAATTCCGGAAGGCGTTTTCGTTTCTAAAAGATTACTTAAGTAGAGTTTTAAATTAATTGATCCTTTAGCATAATTCTACAAAAATTCAGTTATCTCGGGTGCCGGCTTTCGGACGAACATGGATTTTTCCCATTGATTTTCGATCCCTTCAAAAATCCAAGTATATCTCATGGGAATAATGCATAAAATACTCATTCTTCTACTCATTCGGCAGAACATTACGCCTTATTCAGGTTTTAAACTGGAAGGAAGGGTATAATTTGGTTTTAAAAAAGGTTTCCTATTACGAGATTTTTTTAATACCGTAAAATGCCCGTTCATTAAACATCCTGTCTCTGCACTTGCTAATGCTGCTTGTAAAGTTAACATAGTGTACTCTTAATACCGTAAAATGTACATGGTTTTTCGTACGCAGAAAATGCATGGTTTGTATTTTATAAACCTTGAATGCAAGTGTAAGGGCAGGTCGGGTTCAAAATTATTCGCGAATTAGAAAAGTTTTTGAAAACCGAAGTATACTTTGCTTCGAGTAAAAACTTGGAAGAAGACGTAATTTTCTATAGAATGAGTAAAATAATGAATATTTTGATGTAAATCTTCCGTGAAATGTAATTGGATTTATAAGGGCGTCAAAAAACAATGACAAAAATGCATGCTACGTATGTAGCCTTTTTTACAGTGTAGGGCTTTGCATGCGGCCGTACATATGTGCGTTCGAAAGCCAACATCACAATGTAACTGGATTATTTTAGGACTATACTGTATGGTGATTAACTGTAAAAACTTTTCGAGACGAATAGTCATTCCGGAATTTCAGTTAACTTCTCATGAGTTAACACATCCATTTTTTGTTCCTGCAACTCACAGCCGATAAACAAACGTAATAACCCCTCTTCCTCTCTCTGAGGTGTTCAAACTCCTCCTAGGCAAAGCAGGTGCACACGGAGAGAGCGCGCACGTCCTAAAAATGCGAGACATCGCGAAATAAAGCAGCAGAGAAACTCAAACTGAGACTGTGAGCATAAGCAGAAGACTACAAATATGGCGCTGCATTACCTAACCTCATCCAAGCTCGATCGCATTAACAAGATCTGCATACTTCTAATTACTGTGAAACCTTTTTGATTTGCCAGCGAGTGTGACCATTTCTCAATTACAAAGAGACTTTTAGGGAATTTATTCCCAAAAAAGGTTTTGGCGAACACACGAAGACGACTTTGGAACGCTCGAGGTTTGGGGAAAAAATGTATCGACTAGCACAACTCCGAATTATGAGCGGAGTGGGACAGAGTTCGGGAGAAGTGATGACGGCGGACCGGAAGGACTCTTTTAATGACAAAAATAAAACAGCTGTGCATTCAACCGCGAAGTTCCACTTTCGAGACGATCGTAGCCGGTATATGCGCATGAAACCTCCCCACTTTGGTTCTTATGGTTCAGTGGATTTGAGGTGTTTTACACCACTACCACGAAGAAGCTACACATCGAATAAAGGCAGATCCCTTTTTTCTCTCCCCCTCCGTGAGAGATGTTGGAACTGCGTCCGTCGATCGGATTATGGGACACGATTTTGCCGTTATGCACTGAGCTCTATCTAGAGCCCCCACAAAAAGTCACACCGCGACCCTTCTCATATGCAAAAGACGATTACCCGCAAGTCAGGGGAGATTGCAGATAGAAACAAATTGGGAAGTCCCAGGAGGCAATTCAGAAGAAGAGGATGCGGTTGCTTGACCAAGAAATTTATCGCCATCTTGTTCTGGATTCTCGCTGGAAAGCCTCGTCAGGAGAGATTGGGATGGCCATTTCCGCTTTTTAATCCATCACCAGGTTTGTAGAGCATGCCTACTGATGTGTCCGACAGGGATTACAAGAAACAAACAGAGCGAGCAGCAACAGGTTTGTGGTATACCAACGATAGTTCTGCGTACACTTAGAACGACTTATTCACTTTTTATTTAATTTTTCGGATACGCTTACCACAGTTTTTGGAGTTATTATTCGCAAGCTATACAAGCCCCAGGGATTAGCCTAATTGTACAGTATGTCCTGATGGAAGCAAACAGACGAGTTCCGGGAAGCAACTCAGATGATGAAGATGCGATCACTGAAGCAAGAACTTCATTGCCCTGGGGTTACAGATTCTCACACAAATCAATCAATCTTTGCAAGACAGCTTTCGAAATGAAGCTGTCTGTTAAGTCGCTCGAGTAACGTTCTTGACTGTCCACGTTCTCTGAACCTCGTCTAATAAATTGCATGCCATTTAAATGAAGGTGGTTAGGTTTTGATTTTGGATCAAATGAACGCCAAATTGGCCGGCAAAAAAGTGTCATCAGAAGTATGTAATAGGCTATCCAGGAAAATAGCCTCGTTTAAACTGTCCGTAAGTGTTTAGCCGGAAGTTATGACGTGAACTGTATATCGGACGATATACCGGGAGTTTCAGTGTGCGTTTCGTTAAAAAAATTGCCGAGGTTTTAAATGTTTAGCCAGGATATATGGGTTATTTGAAGGCTGTCTCGAAAACAAAGGATTTAAGCAGCAGTACATTCTGCTAAGGGGTTTAACGAATATGCAGTTGACTTACGTTGGTTACTAAGTCAAAAGGAGCAGAAAGCCTGCAACTTTGTTTCAAATGCACTAAAACGTCTGCACTTTACTAACTGAGTAAACTGGCCATAGTATTTTGCCTCAATACAAAAATTACTGGGTTCAAGACTAGAAGTCTGTGTCATGTTTGATCGTCTCAGGTTTTTTGCATACTTTTTCCCATCTCACCAGTCTGTCAACTTTCCAATTGCACTTGGTCAACATCGCGCACCACTGGTTACACTTGAATGCTAAGCAGCTCAACAAGGTGGACATACATTCAGCGGCACAACCGTCGGGTCAGTCCTCAGTAAGCAGAAGTAGACACAAAAACCGAGCTGTTGTCTCAGAGGGCAGCGAACGTTGGCAAGGCCAGGGCGTTTACTAGGTCATGGATGAAAGAGTAACGCAGGGCTCTGAACACAACACATCCCTGCTGCGTGTGTGATTCGAGTCGAATGCTGTCAAGGTGCGTCAGGCGTCGTGGCTTGGAAGGCTGCCGACCGACGCCCCAACTCAGTCCACACAGTCTTCCCAGTTGTGTATGTACATGTGGATTGGCGGATTGGTGGGCCGAGAGTCAGGCTGAAGTGACTCCTTGTTAACGTGACCTATGGCACTCTCACGCATGTGAGATGTACGCCGTTCAACCCCCGTTGTGTGAGATCCTAATGCTTGTGCTTGGGGAGCCAGGTCGTGCATGTGGCGTGCCCAGATAAGGTCACTATATATGTCGGCCACCGCGTCCCTTCCCAGCTCTGTCAACTGACCGGCTCGGGCAGTGACTGGGGCCTGATAATGGGAAGGGAGAGTGAGGTTGACGACTCTGCGCATTTTCCTCGCTATAAACACTCTGAGGTGCTTGAAGCTATTACGGTGCGCCAAATGCCCTGGTTGGAAGGTTCCCAACTGACGGGATAACTTGGACCCCCAGTCGGCCCAATGCTGCGTGTTTGTGTGCGGTGGCTGACTGGTGGTCTAAGAGTCAGGCTGTAATGACTCCTCTTTAATGCCGCCTTTATGACACTCCCACTCCGTGGGACCCGAACCAGGTGTGACGGCACGCCTAGGTGCGGTTCCGGCCGCGTCAACCATCCTCTGGTTGTTCGTTAAAATCCTGGTCATTTGCTGTGTGGACCAGGGGGCGTGGAGTAGAACGCCAAGGTGCGGGCTCGACCGTGTCATCCACCTGCGCCCTCCCCCCTCTCCAGTCTTCTTGACGATGTCTTGACACTGGGTTCAGGTGGGGGAGGAGTAGAGAACATGGTAGATGTTGTGCAAGTCTACATTTACAATAAACTAATTCACGCGCAAGTCACCATCCCTGCTTTGCCTTGCTGTGGAGCACACGGTGGACATCGTCGGCAACGGCGGTCGAACTGTCGACTGTGGGGGTGAATCGGAGCCCACGTTTCACCGTGACCTATATCGTCCCGCCCTCGGTGACTGCGGGGGTATTTGGCGCCTCCCATATCTCCTGTCAAGAAGGTTCGATAAACCAAGCAGGAGGAGGGACGTTTATGTGACGGTTGACTGAGCGGTCCGTGAGCATTTATGCATCCTGCATCTGCACTGGAGTTATAGTCATCATCCTGACCTATAGCCTAGATCGCGTCAATGGATTTGGACAAAATAACTACAGTAGGTGGGCTAACTCATGAAATGTCAACCGAAATTTAGAAAGGCGTTCTCGTTTCGAAAAGACTAACTAAGTCGGGTTGCAAAACTAATCAACATGTAACATAAGTCTATAATGATCCAGTGGCATCAAGGTGTCATCTTTCGAATGAACTGATTTCCGACTGCATGCAAGAACGACACTCTGCAAAAAATGACTACTTAAGCAACATGCAATTTTATCATTGATTTTCGATGCTCCTAAAAATTCAAGTATATTTTATGAAAAACATGCATGAAAATATTCATTTTTTAATATTTGCCAGAAAATCGCATCTTCTTTCAATTTTATACTCCAAAAAGAGTATAATTCGATTTTAAAAAACAGTTCTAATTCTGGAATAATTTTGAACCCGACCTGCTGTTGCACCTGCATCGAGGATTTCAAAACAACGGGCCGTATATTTTCGGTGTACGGAAAAATACGCATTTCACTACAGTATTAAGAGAAGACCATGTGGGGTTCATAAAATTAAGCAGTAGATTTGAGCAATATTGTTAACTTTACAAGCCACATTTGCAAATGCGGATACGTGACGTTTTATGAACCGTCATTTCACGGTATTAAGAAATCTCACGAGCAGAACCTTTTTTGAAATCGAATTATACTCTTCTTTTGAGTATAAAATTGGAAGAAGATGCGATTTTCTGACAATTATTAAAAGAATAAATATTTTCATGCATGTTTTCCATGAAATACAATTGAATTTTTGAGAGCATCGAAAATCAATGATAAAATTGCATGTTGCTTAAGTAGTCATTTTTTGCAGAGTGTAGTTTTTGCATGCGGTCGGAAAAACGTTCATTCGAAGGATGATATCGTGATGTAACCGTATCATTATAGAATTATGCTGCATGTTGATTAGTGTTGCAACCCTACTTAATTAATCTTTTCGAACGAGAAATTTCGATTGACATTTCATGATTCAGCCCACCAAATGTAGTTGCAAACTTCACCAAGACAACTGCCGTATTGCATCCTCGAGTACGCAATTAATTGGTACCAATTTGTATCGTTAAGCTACGTTATGCAAAACATTAGAAAGTTTCCTGTGCCGTTCAATGTAGGAATTTTTGAACATGTTTTCTCTCGTTGCGTTATGTTAAAACTTGGGGCGGGGCCGGGCGTGGATAGATACGTTATTTTATTGACTGTTTCGACCGTGAGTTGTGCACCCGCGAGCCCCAGTCTGTGTGAAGATGACATGATCCAAGCATCTGTTTGGGCCACCCTTCTAGCCCCATCTCCAGCTTGGGAGCAATCACTACTGCTCCTAGCTGCGACTGCTGAGACATCCCAAACGGCTGCTGAATACTACTATGCGTCAGGGCTTGATTTGGTGGGAGAGCGACCCGAGTTAGTCTGGGCAGCATACGGCGTCAAATGCCGCACAGCCCGTAGGACCTTTTAAAGAGAAAGGTGGCAGGAGAGAATGAGCGGGAAGGGGGAGGGGGAGGAAGGTAAGCGGAGAAAAAGAAGGGAGGGAGGGTAGGGATGGGAATGGGAACGGAGTTGCCGAGCGTGGTAACACACAGCATTGGCTACCCCATTTGGTTTAGTCCGCCGGTCGAGGCGGTTATGGAGGTGTGGCCGCTAGGCAGAGCTCATCTTCGGTGAGCTACGGATGATAACGGGGTGCCTACCCTAGATTGACGATTTGGAACAATCTCGAAGCAAGCATTTCCTGTCTGGATGGGTGCCCGCCTCCCATCTTGAAATTCTTTTCCGCAGTTTACTTGAACTAGACGCCAACTTATTATAATGGGAAGGTTTCTGTGCATCTGAATATATTTCTAAACAATGTTAAGAATTCCCTACACAGGCCTACGAACCCTAATGACTAGAATATATATATGATCTTTCCGAAATAACATGTTGGTTGTGCACCCTCCCTTTTGGTTGAGCGCCTTCCGGTAAGGTAATTTTCTCTCAAGATCCATATTTGTTGTTTATTCTATCCACGCAACGGTTATATGCTTGGACATAAATCAGCGCACCCTTGCATTCAGGCAACTCCCTATGGCAATAGCAGTCACGGAGAGCGGTTTCACATTTTGTAGCTCTATCTCGAGAAGAGGTCATTTCCCGTCAGGCCAGTATATTCATATGGGAACGGTGTCAAATAAAACATGTCAGTAATTAGAGAACTCGATTAAATTTAGTCGTAAAACCAAGGCGGGGTGTGTGCGGGTTTTACTTGACCCCCTTCCCATATAAATGTACCGGCTTAAAGGAAATTTGTCGAAAGCAAACGTATGCTCGTCACGTTGTCCTCTGAATACTGCCATGCGAATTTTCGCAACTCTAGAGGGCATTTATTTAAACGAGAATAACTTACCAAAACGATCGTCGTCAACACGAAAAGTATCTTTTTATTTCGCGTACATCAGGCGAAGCAAGGCGTGGATAAGTCGTTAATAATTAAACAAAAAGCAGTAGGTTTGGCTGCTTGAAAGGTTTAATTTGCAAATCTACGTAATTTTGCCCTTCAGAGTGTTACTGGTGGCAATTGGCTAGAGTTTGTTTGCACAGACCCATAATTTCCGGGCATATGCAAACATGCCATAGGTCGTGGCGAAAAGGCCCACCGCAGAGGGGGTATTTTGGCGTTTGCGCATAATGTGGGATATTATTTGCCTGGCCAATTTTTGCTACTGTGTGATTTGAAAAGAGACTAGTAACCATTTTCCCTGTTTGAGAATTTTGTCCATTTCATCAATGTCCCCATTGTGATGAACTTAGAATCGTTGAACGGAGTCTAAAAAGGGCAAATGTAACGAAGTGGTTCCAATTGAAGAAAAAAGAGAGTTTTTCGCTTGCTGCAAACATCATCTGCTTCCGGTTTTTCATTTTTCGCATATCTTTCATTTGGAAAAAATGCGAGGATTTCCATCAAAGACGTACCCCAGAAAGTACTTTTTAAGCACATTTCTTGTAAACGTGCTTTTTTTAATTTAATCCAGACTACTTTTTATCACAAGGCATAGTTTCGAATGTCAACTTTCCACAACGTTCGCGATGCATGTTTAGGTGAGTTTACAATAATGACGATCCAGATCTTGCTACTTAGATGACTGCTTCCAATAACTATGTTATTTTATAGGTTTTAATTAACTCAAACTGCAGAACGTATACTAAGGTAGGAGCTCGAGAGCACTTAATATCGCAATGTCTTCATTGACATTTCAAGGACGTCCTAAAACTCGGCAAATCCCACCATCGTCGGATGGAAGGCAGAAATTTCGCGGAACGACAATGATTCTGCTTGCAGTTTCTGATTATATTTCAGTGTCATAATATCTGACCGGCCTCTCATCATATAACCTAATCAAAGCTGTTATTTCCACAACGTCTACTTCCCAATAAAAACGTTATGATTTTCTTGACTGCATTGCAACAAATGCATAAACGAAAATATTTTCAGGAATGCTGTTAACGTTTTTTGAAGCAACCAAACAAACACTGGGTAGTCGAATAGCTGCCATATTGCATATTACGATAATTCATGGAGGACTATACAAAGTGCTGTTTCAAACGTTGTGACGTTTATTCTGTTTTTTACAGAGGTATCTTCACGAACATGTACTATAATTTATACATATTATGTTCTGGTAGAATGGCGCTCACGGATTATTCTTACGGCCAAGTGGTTAGAGTCGTGGACTTCTAACTAACAGGTCGCGAGTTCGAGCCTCGTGTGTTCCACACATCAGGCTTGCGTATAACTGGCTGACGACGACTAATGAGTCAGAAAAGGTCATTCCAGTCTCCCTTGTCTTTGTCGTTAATACCATGTTATTATGTATATTTATGTATATTCACTCAGGGCTGGGCACACACCGATCCATTGGCTTCCCGAAGCAAACAAGATTCGCATGGCAGAAAGGGGTCCCGAACGGGCCACCACCTACCAGACCGACTTCGGCCAAGCTAGGGTAGCGGAGGAGAGACGACAGAGTGTGGGGGTAGATTGATACAGCACTTTTTCGGGCTTGTTTGTCTTTATTCAGCCAATCATAACCCTGACCACCAGCTGGGACGGGAAACACAAACATGCGCACAGACATACCTGACGCAGCTGGCACACCACTGGGGTCTACCAGATGGGTCATAAGCACTTCATCGAACCGAAGTTCATCAGTGCCTCGCCACCTGTCATTCACCGTCGCTGCAGATCAGGTATATATGCATTCAGGAATGAGCACACGCCGATCCATTGGCCTTCCGAAGCAAACAATCACGTTATCTTTGCATTTTAGACCCAAAACGATCGTCGCCAACACGAAAAGTATCTTTTTATTTCGCGTACATCAGGCGAAGCAAGGCGTGGATAAGTCGTTAATAATTAAACAAAAAGCAGTAGGTTTGTCTACTTGAAAGGTTTAATTTGCAAATCTACGTAATTTCGCCCTTCAGAGCGTTACTGGTGGCAATTGGCTACAGTTTGTTTGCACAGACCCATAATTTCCGGGCATATGCAAACATGCCATAGGTTGTGGCGAAAAGGCCCACCGCAGAGGGTGTATTTTGGCGTTTGCGCATAATGTGGGATATTATTTGCCTGCCTACTGTGTGATTTGAAAAGAGAATGGTAACCACTTTTCCTGTTTGAGAATTTTGTCCATTTCATCAATGTCCCCATTGTGGTGAACGTGGAATCGTTGAACGGAGTCTAAAAAGGGCAAATGTAACGAAGTGGTTCCAATTGAAGAAAAAAGAGAGTTTTTCGCTTATTGCAAAAAATCATCTGCTTCCGGTTTTTCATTTTTCGCATATCTTTCATTTGGAAAAAATGCGAGGATTTCCATCAAAGACGTACATTAGAAAGTACTTTTTAAGCACATTTCTTGTAAACGTGCTTTTTTAATTTAATCCAGACTACTTTTTATCAAAAGGCATAGTTTCGAATGTCAACTTTCCACGACGTTCACGATGTATGTTTGGGTGAGTTTACAATAATGACGATCAAGATCTTGCTACCTAGATGACTGCTTCCAATAACTATGTTATTTTATAGGTTTTAATTGACGCAAACTGCAGAACGTCTGCTAAGGTAGTAGCTCAAGAGCACTTAATATCGCAATGTCTTCATTGACATTTCAAGGACGTCCTAAAACTCGGCGCATCCCACCATCGCCGGATGGAAGGCAGAAATTTTGCGGAACGGCAATGATTCTGATTGCAGTTTCTGATTATATTTCAGTATCATAGTATCTGACCGGCCTCAGCATATAACCTAATTAAAGCTGTTATTTCAGCAACGTCTACCTCCCAAAAACAACGTTAATGATTTTCTTGACTACATTCCAACAAATGCATAAACGATAATATTTTCTGGAATGCTGCTAACGTTTTTGAATTAACCAAACAAACACTGGGTAGTCGACTAGCTGCCATATTGCATATTACGCTATTTCATGGAGGGCTACATAAAGTGCTGTTTCAAACGTTGTGACGTTTCTGTTTTTTACATAGGACTTCTAACTAACAGGTCGCGAGTTCGAGCCTCAGGTGTTCCACACTTCAGGCTTAGGTATGGCTGGCTGACGACGACTAATGAGCCAGAAGTAGTCATTCCAGTCTCCCTTGTCTTTGTCGGTAAAACCATGTTATTATGTATGTATGTATTTATGTATATTCACTCAGGGCTGGGCGCACACCGATTCACTGGCTTCCCGAAGCAAACAAGCTTCGTATGGGAGATAGGGGTCCCGAACAGGCAACCATCTACCGAATTAATAAAACAATGAATATTTTTATGCATTTTTTTCCATGAAATATGATTGAACTTTTAGGGGCATCGAAAATCAATGAGAAAAATGCATGCTATTTAAGTAATCATTTTTTACAGAGTGTAGTTTCAACATGTAGCCGTAAGGAGTCTCGTTCGAAAGCTGACATCCTGAGGTAACTGAAATATAATAGAATCATGTTGCAGGCTAACTAGTTTTACAACCCTACTTTAGTAATCTTTTCGAAACGAAAACGCATTTCGGAATTTCGGTTAACATTTCATGAATTAGCCCACCTACTGTAGCACGCGCCTGTGAGGAAGAATGCTGTCGACTCCCATGTCACAGTTCATGTGACGTAACCCGACCTGACCCATTCCGGCGAGGTCTATATTCATGCAAAAGACGACAATCGAGTCATGGTTCACCGGTCTGCAGTCCACCAACAAGCGCAATGATCTCTCTCTTCCCTTTTCAATGCTGAAACTCTCTCTCTCTCGACAGAGTAATCAACCACGCATACAGTGCCGGTGTATCGTTATCTCATCAGTCATCAGTGTGGGGGGACACTGTTTCCGGTGAGAATATCAGTGAGCCAAACGGCCGAGTAATTTTTATACCGATCACCAAACACCGGTCATGAAGTCGCGGCAAGTGACGACTAAGGGTGGGGGACGATCAAGTACCCATCGCACCACGTGCGACCATCTGTGATAAATATGGGATTGCTTATTTATTCAGGTTGGCAAAGTTGAGAGATCCGAAGTTGACTATGTGAAGAAGAAGAAGAAGAAAGAAGAAGAAGAAGAAGAAGAAGAAGTGAAGAAGAAGAAGAAGAAGTGGAGAAAAAGAAAATGAAGAAGAAGAAGAAGAGTTCCCCTGGAACAGGTTTTTCTAAATGCTGACTTTTCGAAGAGCTTGGTCGGCTCTCCATTGTCAAAGCGTAAAATGTATCTAATCGACCAGAGATCCCAAGTGGAGCGTCATGTTGGTCGACCTAGTGCTGATCGATTTTTCCTTCCTCTCGCTGTCTCGGCCTCTTGGGGGATGATTGACGGGCGTTTTGTCTGCGTGCTCCGTGAGACGTCCACTCCGTCGGGGGAAGGTAACTGAACCAGTGTCGGGTAGTCGGCCAGGCTGTTATTGTTCCTCTTCACTGAGTAAACTCGCCGTTGGGCTGTCTCCGTATGGCCTTCTTAAGTCCGGTGTGGTTGTTTGGCCCTGAGCTCTACGATTGTGATGACGTAGGACTTTGTAAGCTGCAGGAAGGTTCATATGGCTGTTGATGGATTGGGCATCGGAGAATTACGCCTCGGTGAAGAACAAGAACCGCCAGACCGATCACCCGACACTGGTTCAGTTACCTCCCCCCGACGGAGTGGTGACTCACAAAGCACGGAGACAAAACGACCGTCAAACATCCCCCGAGAGGCCGAGGCAGTGAGAGGAGAGAAAAATCGATCAGCACGAGGCCGACCAACGTGACACTCCACTTGGGATCTCTGGTCGATAAGGTGCATTTTACGCATTGACAATGGAGAGCCGACCAAGCTCTTCGAAACCTCAGCATCTAAATAAACCTGTTCCGGTGAGCCCTTCTTCTTCTTCTTCTTCTTCTTCTTCTTCTTCTCCACTCCTTCTTATTCTTCTCCACTTCTTCTTCTTCTTCTTCTCCTCCTCCTCCTCCTCCTCCTTTGTCTTCTTCTTCTTCTTCTTCTTCTTCTTCTCCACTCCTCCTTTCTCATCCTTTTCCTCTTCTTGTTCTTGTTGTTGTTGTTGTTCTTCTTCAAACTGCTGATCTAGTTCCATGATGAATGCATTCCATAAATGCCTCATCACGTGTGCGTCCACTGTTTTTATCTCTTGCTGTCTCTGATCACAAGGGTCGGTATGATTCCGAAGCACCAGAGAGAAGAAATCCTCGTTTCACAGGTCCAGTCTTTTGCTTCACAGTAATTGTATACAATAATGTTGACGCGAATGTCTCTTCCTCTGGACTCATCTTGTGCTTTGCAAAAACACTAGTACCACCTGAGCTTACTTAGTCAGTTGGTTTGCGCGTGGGCTGTAACCTAATTCTTACATGACCTAACAGAGAATTTAAGTCTACACACAGGGTCGGACACTTGTAACATTTCCAAATCTGGACGACTGCCGGTACAGTTGGTCTGACAATATGCAAAAAAGTGGAATGCGACTAGCTGAGGAAACGACCCTCGAATTGTTGTGGGCGGTCACACTCATGTTTTTTTTAACTGTGTTACTGTTTAATGCGTACATTTTGCAGATTGTCTCAACATGCTCTCCCCCCCCCCACCCTACTTCGGGCTGCCTAACATTAACTGCCCGAATCCCTGTGAGCCTGCGTCTTCCGTTTCCATGGCGCTGCGTTGAGTGTTGAAAGGTGCCTCGCTTATTGACGTGCCTCCTCTTACTACTGCCCATATGCTTCTGGTGTTCAATGCGCTACTCCTTCACATGACACCTTTTGTTTTTTCAATATACTTCCTTCCACTTTGCTTCTCCCCCTCATCTCCCCCCCTTACCACAATTTCCCAAGGGATCTTTATTACAGTGTTTGCAATTAGTTACCATAGCATTTAGTATGCTGCTGCTTACGCCTCTTTGATATGCCTGCCTGACCAATTTCTTAAATGTCCCACTAGTTAGGTTACTGCTCCATCAATTTCAAAAGGTTTGCCGACTTGAGTAAGTGCCCAACTTAAGTAATCTAAGTAGTCAGCTTAAAGTTTGGGTTTTTACAGTCGGGGTAGTAAAGTGAATGAAAGTGTGGGGAGGGGCGAAGTGATGTGGTCATGTGGGCTAAACTGACCTGAAGAGTATTCGTCACTGGTCTAGTTCAACATCCCCCGAGTAAAACAAATTCGTCAATCTCAACTGTCTTATTGCAATTTCGGCGCTTCAACTGTGCTCACGGAGTAAGCTGTCTCGTCCAGAAAATACGTCATTGAGGAAAGCGGTGAGTGAACACGCCGATGTGGTGAGAATGATAAGGCAAAGGTCCCATCCTATCCTCAGGTCAAGGAAACTTTCTGGGTGATCGGTTGAGTGCCTTAGAGTTCTTATATATCATCGTGACGCCGCCTGCTTGGGACGGAGGGGATAACGGAGTCCCTTTAGACAAACCGGTCTGGTGGTCATAGGTAACTTCCTGCAGATTCTACAGAAGTCATAACTTGGGTCAAATTACGCGGACACTAATGTGCGCACTGGAGAAGACTAATTCCCCGCACACATCCTTCAACTGAATTACAGTAGGTGGGCTAACTCATGAAATGTCAACCAAACTTCCAAAGTACGTTTTCGCTTCGAAAAGATTAATTAAGTGGGGTTGTAAAACTAATCAGCTTGCAGCATAATTCTACAATATTTCAGTTACCTCAGGATGCCGGCTTTCGAACGAACTTCCTTCCGGCGGCATGCAAAAACTGAACTCTGTAAAAAAGGACTACTTAAGTGACATGCATTTTTCTCGTTGATTTTCCATGCCCCTAAAAGTTCAATTATATTTCATGGAAGACATGAATAAAAATATTTATCTTTCGCTCATTCGGTAGTAAATTACGTCTTCTTCCACTCTAGCACTCGAAGGGAGGGTGGTATTCGATTTTCAAAAACGTTTCCAATTCCCGAATAATTTTGAACCCGCTCTGCCGTTATACTTGCATCCAGGGTTTCCATACTACAAGCCGTGTATTTTCCGTGCACGAAAAACCACAAATTTTCCCTAAGGTTTTAAAAGGAAACCATATAAGGTTCATAAAATTTAGCTACGTGTTTGTTTCATATTATTAAATTTACAAGCCACATTGGTATATGCAGAGACATGACATTTAATGGACGGCCATTTATCGGTATTAAATAATCTCACAATCAGAAATTTTTGAGAACCGAATTCTACTCTTGCTTCGAGTATGGAATTCGAAAACGACACAGGTTTCTACCGAATGAACGAAAAAATGAATGTTTTTATTCATGTTTTCCATGAAATATAATTGAACTTTTAGGGACATCGAAAATCGATGAGAAAAATGCACGCTACGTAAGTAGTCATTTTTTATAGAGAGCAGTTTTTGCATGCGGCCGGAAGGAAGTTCGTTCGAAAGCCGGCACCATGTGGTAACAGAATTATTGTAGAATTATGCTGCAGGCTGATTAGTTTTACAACCCTGCTTAATTAATCTTTTCGAACCGAAAACGTATTTCGGAATTTTGGTTGACATTTCATGATTTAGCCCACCTATTGTATGCATAATCTTCCTTACAGACTCCCACCTACCTTGAATTTGAGGGTACAACGTACTGATCTCCATTATTCTACTTATGAATACCTCCGCATTTACTATTCGTTATTGCAATTGCTTGATGAGTAGTTACTCCGAACTTGCGTATGTTCGCCTACTGGTCTGTTGAATTTAGTTGGACAAAATTGTCCCTACTCCTCAGCCGCCTTCCCCAGGGGACTCCGTACGTTCGATCACGTTTGTTATTCCCTTGTCTAACTCTTCTATCATCTGAACCACCCAGCCGGTTGTAGTCCGACTGACATTTATAGAGGTAGACGGATATTGTTTACTTCTTCTTTCGTTTATACAATCAAGATTTCATAAACTGTTTTCATGAGACATTCCTTGAATGTTGTCAGCTGTTCTAGTCAGTATACTGCCTCCAAGTTATGTGGCTATCCTAATTACTGATGGCCTATTGTCTGGGCTTGCACATTTTAGATCTGACTATACTATGCGAAGGATAACCAAAGCTGCAATTAATCTACTCACCAGTTTGATAAAGAATGAACACAGACCGGAGACAACCATCAGGCATCAGATAATAAGACCGAAAGGTACGCTGCCACGGCTAGAAACGTCTGGAGTCGTTTATTGAATCTGGTGCAGTTGCAGACAAAGCAACTACGTCATAGAAACCGGAAGATATCTCCAAACGCGGATAGCCGAACACGCCGCAGCGGTGCGGAGAAATCGCGTCAGCTCTTAAGTTGCGGCTCATTCGACGAGATCCGGCCACACATTCAAATTCGATAAGGCCGAAATTCTCGCTAGAGGTGGTAACCGCGTGAGCCGGGAGCTGCTTGATTAATGGTTTACTGGCCCCCAGTCCATTAACAAGCGAAAGGACCTTCCCCTTCCATACTCGGTGCTAAGACTTAGCCTAGGCGGAGTGATTAGGTACGCGGGGAGGGCACATGTGAACACTGTTCCCAACACCAAGGTCAGTGCCTCAGATGGTCGAGCAATCATCAGACCAACATCCAACGCACATGATGAGATTGCAGCAATGAACGACACGATATCGGCCATCAAACAGTCATCACGTCAAGCGAAATAATCCCTGATGAAGGGGGTGGGGGAGACGTGAATATTTATAGGTATGCGGTAGCATGACGACTGCGTCCTATAAATACTGCAGCCCCTTGTGCATGAACCACCGGTACCTGCTCTTGTCTCTGATGATGTGTTCGAGCAGGAATCCGAAACGTCAGGCTAATAAAGCGCTTAACCCAGCGATCGTGTCTCCTTATTCACAAAGAATGAACTCGACAGTTGTCTATAGATTTAAGGGCCACCCGAAAGTAGGTAGTGGATCCAGTACTGTAGAATCAAAGCGACTAAATCAATATTTTTGCTCTAAGTTTTGGAGAGCTTCAATAACTTTTCATCTTACCAGATTAATTTGCGGGATTGGAATAAAACAAAACCGAAGTTTACTCCCCCTTTTACAGAAGTATTTGAACCTAAGAATGATAGAGTGTATTTACTTTCTCCAATATCAGGTCAGACGCTTAATCTGCCTACAATAGTAAACAAGATAGAAAAAGTATTTTTAACAATTGCAGTTGGACTTGCCTAACCTTGCCGCCATGTGTGAACATTAGTCAGTTAATAGAGCATAGTGTGCGAGAACGTGCGACAGAAGTTCCATCATAACTTTTTAGGTTCACAGATTTTAAGCGCTTCCAAAACATCTAAGTCAAAGAAAACGAAGCTTGTGTAAGTCCCCCCAACTGAGGTTGAGACGCAGAATGGTCATTGTAGATATTTTCCTTTTGCATGCATATCACCACTAATTGTTTTGTGCTCAGATACCTAGGCGACAGTATATTGATAACCCTTTGCATGGCTAGCAGCTGTCTGTAATGGTTCGTTGCCAACAGCGGCACCTCTCGTTCATCTCGCAATCGAACTCCCAGTCCGTAATTTTACTGACGCAAAATGATCCATCAGCGATATATGAAAAAAACGCTTATTTTTGTCCTAAATTTTACTCCAATGTGACTAGAATATCAGGTTTTCTTCGATGTTTAAATGGTGGCCATTGGGGTTTATCAATATTACAACTTATTCCGATCGATAAAAGATTTACTGGTAAAAAAACATATTCAATAGTTAACTGCCTACAGTTTCTCCTTCAATGTTGAAATTAAAATTACCAGCAGTCAGCTTCTGTCAATTTTCCGAAAAACCTCGTAAGAATCTTCCGTAAATGACTTCTCATGATTTAAATCATTACTTTCCACTAGCCTGAATACCTCAGTCCCCTGAAGCGAATGATAGGATACTACCCTGCCTTGAATGCTTAGACTAAGAGCTTCCTGCGTGACCCTCGAACTAAACAGCCATGGAGATTTTTCATAAGGTAACAAATGACTAGCCTAGTAATTTATCCGTAATTCCTGCAAAATTCGATCAGTATGATTGTATCATCGAAACAGTCAGTCAGACTGTTTTGTCCTGATAAATTGTAGTCTTTAAAAAGTTGCCGTCATCTATGAACAGAACACCCCTTGGATTAAACGTCAATAAGAGGGTAGTCATGTTTTGCATTTGAGGGAAAATAAAGTAAGTAAAAACAATGCCGAGAAAACAAACTCAGTTACAACAGTACAGATAAGTCATAAATAAAATCGGATTATCAATCGAATATACTTTCCAAAGGGTTTGTGAGCTTAGATTAATGGCTGATGGAAATCATAAAGCGATAACGTTAACTTTCCAGACGTCTTTTAATTTGTTCGACTACACATCAAACATTTAACAAACATTTGGAATAGGAATGAGAATTAATACGGCGTTTCTGGTGCGTACGAGTCCAAGGAAATAAGTAATCCCACGCTTGAGCACAGGAGTCGAGCGATTGAATGTCATTTAATTCGTCCAATCATGTTTTGGTTATCACGCATTTCAGTGCACCCAAAATGGCTCATCTTAACGCAGTTGAAAACCAAAAAAACCGTAGTTAATTTGTTTGTCTACGTCTGAAACTGTCAACAACAAAACGCGTCTGCAAAATAACCAACGTAAAGGATAAGAGTCAGGATTAATGTGACAATTCGAGCGTAAACATACCTTATAAAACAGGTATGCTGACTCTGACGCAGAGAAGTTTAGGGAACGAAAGCCATTTTATTTGCTCATTCATGTTCTCGATATTACGCACTTTAACTTTTTCCCATCTGGCTCACCTTGCCACAGTCGAAAACCATAAAAACGTAAACTAATTTTTCTGTCTACGCCTGACACCGTCAACAGCACAACATGTCTCCAAAATAATCAGCGTTCAGAATACGAACTGTGCTTTAAGAGATTTCTTATACGATACGCCAAGGAAAGCATACCCAATAATTGTGATTGCTTTCAGGTCTTTTTCTGGAGTGCTTGTGAAATTTCAACATCTTCAAATTTTTATACTGTGTTTGATGGCAACAATGGTAGCAATGATTGTAATCAAATTATGTGCCCTGACGATTCCATTAAGGGCTGATGATGGCATAATTTTGGATGAGATCTGATGATCGGCTCTGAGAAAATGGTAACCTGCGGCAATTCTCTGCAAACCAATTTACTTAAATTCCTATGTATCGATGAGCAGATGATGGTGAGTGAAGGTCTGTTTCGAGGGCTCTGTTCTGTCGGCCTCAAGTTTTCCGAACGTGCCATTTCAATAGTAGTGAAAAGGCGACTCCCCTCCGTCCAATCGTCTCACTCCGAGGCACATCCACAGATGGGCTTGCAATCTGGCTATTTCAGAAGCTAAGATTTTTAAATGCTGGCTCACAAGCAACGGTGTACTCAGCAGAACAATTCCTTGACAAAATAGGGGCAGTCACGATCGAACCGAATGAGAGGATGGTGTCTTTTGACGTCGTCTCACCCTCACGTCCATACCACAGGCACTTGCGGTCGAAACGCTCAGTGACCTGCTACGTCGAAATTACGACGAGGGCGATGGCCAGCTCACAGCTCAGGATCTCATAGAACTCATGCGAGCAAATCAAGGGCACTCCAATGGGTTCACCAATCTCCGGGCTCATTGCCGAGGCGGTTCTACAAAAACCCGAGAGACGACTATTCGAGGAGTACAAACCCAAGTTTTGGGCACCCTACGTTGATGACACCTTTGTAATCATCGACCGGGATAAAACCGACTACTATGCGGAACTACTGAACTCAATCATTGTCGATCTACAGTTCACGACGGAAGAGGAAGTAGGGGACAAACTTTCATTCTTGGATGTTCTCGTCTGTCGCCAACCAAACGGCAAACTAGCGACGTCGGTCTACAGGAAACCGACGAACACGCTGCAAATGCTCAGCTACAATAGCAACCATCCGCTACAACACAAAGGCAGCTGTGTCCGCACGCTATACCGACGAGCAGAAACGCATTGCAGCACGCCAGCCGCCAAACTGGACGAGATAAAGCTCCTCCAAGAACACTTCAGAGCCAACGGCTATCCGCGGGCATTCATTGAACGGAGCCGAAGGCAGCAAAAGAAACGGAATGAAGAGCATAGTCGGTCAAACTTGTGGCGGAGCATTCCGTACATTAAAGGGGTCTCCGAAGCCGTGGTTAGATCCCTCGCGCAACCCGGAATAGGCGTTGCCCACAGGCCTGACTCAACAATCCGCCGGCAAGTGATGCGGCCAAAAGATCCGATTCCTAAGCAGGAGATGTCGGCTGTCGTCCACCGACCTCAGTGCAGCCGCGGGAAGTGCAAGTACGTTGGGGAAACCGGCCGACGGCTCCAAACGCGAATGCACGAACATAAGTTGGCCGTGCCAAGGCTGGACCCAAAGTCGGAGGGGACGCATCTTCATCTTTGACGCCGTTGAGATTGTGAGCCAGGGCGGTGATCATACAGCAAGGCAAGTGCAAGAAGCCTGGATGTCTACCGACTGCTTTGTCAACCGCCACATCAATTTGCCTCCCCCCTGTCTGACTTTACGAAACTTCTTAATGGGGGACAGTCACGATGCGGGAAAATCGGGACCGTCAGTCATCTCTGCGGCCGAGGGGGGCGATTCAAGTCACGGTGACTTTTCAGTCTCTGAAAATGGTTAGACGAATCAACGACTCGAAACGTCGGACCTCCAATAAACCCCTCGCGGTGAACGCCTCTTCGACTTTTTAATGTCCCATTTATTCAGCTGTTAACGGATATAGAAGATCCCGGACTCCGGTGTAACGGTGACGAATTGACTGTTTCGCGCGTCATGACCTCCGAGGGGAAAAATCCTGAATGTTCCGCCATCCATTGATTTGGCTCCGCGCCTGAGAAAAGACACCACGCTTGCTGGATGATGTGGCACACACTGATTGGTTAACACAACGCACGCGCGGATTTCGCGGTCGGTCTGGCTCGCTGTACCGTGTGTGCTCGAAGTTCACCATGACTCCATTTGTATGTCCACGATAAGAGTCATTCGAAAATATCCCTTAGCGTCCGGCGGGAACACCGTCTAAGGGCTCGTATAAGGTAAAGATACGCAATCGCTAGAACAAGAATGTTACTTGCCTGATATTCAGCCTCACCCTCGAACCTATTATCGACTCCTATCAGGACCAGATCCGAAATATATGCACTAAATCAGGAACCTGCCTTATGGCTTTAAACCTCCGCATAATTCAGGTTCATGATACGGAATTTTCCTGTTAATTTTGCAGGCTTTAGTTTGTCTGAAACAATTCGAAAAATATCTTTAAATTGCATGAAATCATGGCTGAATGGATAAAATCAATCGTCACATTTCATTTAAATTTATTCGTATATTAGTAAGATTGCAAATGTTTAATCTTATTCATTCGCACATTCGTAATGAACATTAGCTTAAACGATTGTCTTCATGTAAACTCCAAGTCTTGTGTTTTTGGTACATTTGCTGTGAAAGTTAGCTCTAAGTACGTCTTTGTAAGAAAGCTAATGCTTTTTCTTGTGATTATGTCCAAAGGTACGGTTGTATTAGTGTATAAGAACCTCCTTGAAAGATTTATGTTTGAATAAATAAGAAGCGCGTAGCATAAAGACTGCGCGAAAACACAGTCTGTCAATGTCAAAAGACGAACAAATGCAAACGGTCTAGTCGCAAAATAAAATACGCAGCCAGTTGTGGTTCCAACGTCGAAAACTCGAACAGGCAAATAAGTTTGAAACAAAGGACGATATTATTTACTGACTTTTGCAACGATACATCAAGAAACTCTCTACGCGGAGGACCATTTCGCGCCCGCTCATGACGAATGTGTTCCAAACTCTGATAGGCAGCTCGATTGCAAAGTAGTTTTACTACAGCGTCCTAACTACCCAATGGAAATAAGTAGCAACAATATAAGCGCAAATCGTAAGACGGGTTCTTATACTTCACCCTTATTAACATTACACTAGCAGGTTTATTCAGTCGGTTTAAAGAAGGCCCCTACTCTAGTGTATGCGCCCCAGTAAAGACACTTTATGCAAAGTTCACATTTACAGAAAACAATAAACTAGTGCTAACAAGAATTTCTCAATGATTTAATAACCACGTCCTACTATTGCGCAACATGAAGAAATTAATAAACCTTGAAGGTGACGAGAAAGACAGCGTGAACCAAACGTCTAAAAATCAGGTCTGATCTGTGACCGCAGAATAGGAGATCAGAAAGTACACAATACCATGCAGGTCACAACCAGTCTGAGGGGAATAAAAGTACATGTGGGCTAAAATACCTGAAATTATTAAAGCAAAATCTGACCTATAACACTGCCTCACTGTTTGCACTGGTCAGCTTCGAGACACGTTATGAAAGCTGTCCCCACTATGGTGCGGTGCTACAACTGATAGCGAAAGGCCTTCTAAAGATACGTGAGGAGACTGGCACGGTATTGCCTGCTTGCTTGGAATGTGCTTACATCGGGAAACATGTGGATTGGTGTGCGTTATCTTCTGTATGGCTGTCAGAGCTGTCCGCGCATGAATGAGGACTCTCAAGGCTGTTGTGGCGGTTTTTCATATTATATGGTGTTGGTATTCACTATCTTTCCCTGCTGTAAGATGATATGTGGATGGCTCGTTCTGTCCTGGAGCTCCAGATTAGAGCAAGAGAGTCAACTTACTGTAGCAAGCGACTAGGAAAAAGAGTTACCTCACTTATAGTTGCCTTAGTCCGTAAGGTTTCTTGATTAACCTCGTTTACTCTATAGCAGGATGGCATCAAAATTTGGCGAAATATGTTAGCAAAAGGTAAATTTCAGACAAAGGTCGCAACAGCTAGGAATCTGAGCATTTATTTTGGGTCCCAGCAGGTTTTCCCGGCTGAAGAGAGTGTACTCCAGTCATCAGATGCGACGGTCGAACTATCAAAAAGGTATGAAGTTTACAACATCTCGGTTCGTGTGATCAAGTGGGGCGCTTGTGAGAGTGTTCTATTTCTGGGTATTGTTTACAAAAATCGAGATAAGTCTAAACACCTGAACCTATAAGTCTCAAATAGAATTATTTACTCCAAGTTAGCTATTAATTTCTGAAGAAATGAAAAAGCTGCAATTTCGGAACAGGAGCGTCTACCAGAAAGCCCACAGGGAACGCCGGGGCACCCGATAGTTCGACCGTCGTTGCCGACGATGTCAACCGTGTGCTTCACAACAAGGTGAAGCAGGCACAGTGACTTTTGAGTGATTTAGTTTATGGTGGTAGTTGACTTACACAGCATCTACCACACTCTCTCCCCGTCCTCCCCGCCCCCCATCTGGACCATGTGTCAAGACAGAGTCAAGAAGACCGTAGGCAGGGGGAGGACCCGGGTGGATGACACGGTCGAGCCCGCACCTTGACGCTCCACTCCGCACCCCATGGCCAACACAGCAAATGACCAGGTTTTTGACCGACAACAACGATTGTGGACGATAGGGGTTGCAGTGTGCGCGACGTCTGCCGGACATCAGGTCTGTTACTACACCCCGAAATGTTGGCGTCTGTTATTGTGCGCAATCCGATAACGCCCGCCAGAATCCGAAATGGCCCCCGTGTCGTTCTAGCGCATCTACCAGGTGGTCCGTTCGGGGACCCGCCGGGAGACCCATGGATGAGCCGAACCCCTCGCAGCTCTGTCATGCAGCGACAGAATATTAGCAAAACACGTGTCTGGGCTTTTAGCTAGCACCTATGCTGTCAAGTATGGTATTTCATGCAATCTCAGTATATATAGCTGCTACTTGTTGGTAGTTTATGAAAATTACGCGGTTATTCCCCAATGACTGATGATGTTCGGCCCAAATATTCATGTCAAAATTTAGTCTGAGCCCCTAAGTCTTAAATAATTTGATTGACTCCGAATTGGCGATTAATTTCTGAGGAAATTTAAAAGCTGCAAAGAAGAGGCATCGTTCAGAGGCAGGAAAGCGATCCATATGTAAAATCTTATGGCGTATTATTAAAAGAGGCTTTCCATCATGAAGGCAGAAGGAAACAAAACAAGAGCAAATAACTATCCTCTGACAGCAAACAGAAATCAGGGTCAAGTTTCTGTGAGAGAATAGTGAACCAGAACAGGAAACAGCATGATCAAAGGATCGCTTTTCAATAAACAGATAAATTTTACAAATCCCTTTTCCTGTTGCGTCGTCGTAAAATCCTAAATAAATAATCGAAAAAAACTGGAAAAAGCAGAACGTTTCTCCCAATCCCTTCAGGCTGTTTTCATAAAAGAATGGATCTTGCTCCATCTAATCACGATGACATGAGAACACCGATTATAAGGCAACATCCTGTTCATGATGAAGCGAGTTGCAAGGAATGAGAAACTTAAGGAAATCTATTTCTCCGGGCCAAAAGAGGTCCCAGTAAAACCTCTGAGGAAATTCGCACAAGGACTGACGACCCTATTACCTGTTCTATTGACGGAGCTCCAGCTGACAGACTACCACAATTCTTCCTCGACGATAATAAACAATACAACCTGTCTGCATTTGCTGTGAATGACAGTCATTCATTCACGATGGGTTGTGTCCCTGCCACCGAAAGCCCCATCGCGCCCTATCTGGCCGTCATGGCCTTGACGGAGTATATCAAAGGGCCCTAAGAGCAATTGCGCGAGAGGTCGTCGCCCTGTTTCCCTTTCCCCTTAACCATCTTGGGTGTGTCACCTCAAGGTGCATTTTCCACTGGTTGTCAAATATAGTAGCTTGATTAAGTGCGCCATGTAGGACCCACCCTGTTCATCAGGTGTTCGAAAGACGGATAGGTGTGCCATACTGCGTCGTGGAGATCGGACCCAGGTTGCCGATGCGCACACTTACTACCCGAACTTAATGCTACTCAAACAAGCAGAATCACAGAAGATTATCGGCGTTTGGATTATGAGCACGCTATGGCAACACCTCCTCCACTCCGATGGCAAGACACAAATAGGGAGGTGAGCGCAGTGGCCAACAATACTAAGCAGCCAGTCTACTCGCATCTCACACGATCTGGCACCTTAATCCAAAAGTATTAGAGTTTACTGAGTGATATAATATCTTAGGCCAGTAGGAGTGTTATGAAGACTAAATTAGAAGGAAACCATTGTAGCCTGACCTCCAGTCCGCAGTAGAGCCGAAAAATCCCAATGGTTGAGAACCCTCCAAGCCACCATGATTGACATGTGCCTATAGTTTCAAAGAAAAAGCTGGTAACTATACTGTAGAGTTAAGCATTGTGGCCAAGTCAGATCTACCTCACTTTTGATTTCCTGTCCAGAATTCCAATTGTCTGTCCAAATCAAGGTGACTGTGAGTAAGGCTTTGCGTAGTGGATGACGGGGAGTGAAGTTGTCATTTATTCACTGTCATACGCTGTCATGGATCTCATAGAAATAAAAATTGCCACAATGGCCGCAAAAATAAAGTCATTATCGTCGACCCACGTTCCATTGGAGAACCGTACAATCACGTCAGTTGGCAGTCTCCGAAACCACGACCTTAACGCGTCATGATGGGTCTACGTATGTCAGATTTATTACAATGTGTAAAAAGTTGAGGTTTTTTTTAATAAGAAAAGCTAATCCGGTTTTTTGTCGCCCCCCTCAGCCATCTATCATAGTGGTTCATCTGAACGAGGATAAGGTCACACATAAAGACTAACACGGCACTTGCTTCTGTTTAAGGCACGTCACATGCATGCAGTGCAGCAGAGACGACAAACGCCTGTTCGATATTTCCTGCTGGTTAGATATTACAAATTCAGCAACGCTTGGCCTCTGGAAGAAAAAAGCAGACATGCTCATGCCGACGAGCGCCATCACTGGAGAAAGTGTATTCAGGGAGCTCGAAGTTAAGACGCTGCGAAAGTTGCGCTGAAAGCAAAAAGTTAGTTATCGTCTAGTAAACAATGGTAACTCTGACATTATGTTTGTGTTCCGGTGTAATTTACGCCGCACACGATAATGCCCACAAAAGATGACTGACGGCGTTAGACAATACTTACCAAAGGATGATATAAAAAGTCTGCTTTGACTATGGCAACCATGGTATTTGAGATGCCTTAAATTACAATTAATTGACAGTGTAAACAAAATAAATGGACAAAGTAATAGAGGATGAAGGTCTGTGTTTCCTCAGGGTTCTTGGTAGACCAGTTTTTAATACCGTACGCGATGAAATAATTTTGCCAATAAGATTCTGAGTTTATTCAGTATTCTTTCGTTCCTCCAAGAGCAAATGTTGCATAAAATTAACAATAATCTGGCTCCATTTTCACAAGATTCAAAACTCATGCAGGTAATTCTAGTTGTTTCATGTGATATAGAGACAATAACGGCACAATACTCCGTAAACGTAGGACATTCGGAGGCACATTTGCGTTATGGACTTGGGTGCTGAGTTAAGACTGATGGCTGCCACTAACCACCGTGGCGGGATCTACGTGTCGCATCAGAAGAAGCTGTGCAGAACACCATTCGGCAAAAGTCTGTGGGTCTTTTTCTAAGCGTCAAATCCGATGTCCCTATCTCCAATTTGTAGCTAACATGATTAGGGCACTCTGGAAAATTACGGCCGGTAGAACGGCTTAATTTATTTCCACGGCTAGTATACTCAAACAATAAAAATATAAAAGGCAGGTCGCTGGAGGACGCCGAAGTCGAATTTTGGTCAGGTCAATTATTTAATTTGTTTCATTAAAGCGTCCAGTTGTGAACGAAAGTGGACTATTTTTGTTGCCTAGGTAGCCTGCAGAGGGCTCGAAATACCAACTTGGAACATTATACCCCCTGCTACTCAGTCGATCATTAACCCAGAAATTTGTCAAACAGCTAATTATTTCGAAAGCTACAACAGAAAAACCCAAACGTCGCCTGCGAACCCTATGTATGTTATTCAGTTGGGGAGTAGGCAAAAGTTTCGAAAAGTAGCTCATAAATCTTAGGGTAAATACAAGGGTTCATTTCAGGGCGGTTGGGGTTAGCTTTGTGGTTGGGTTTAGGGCAAGCGTTAAGTTAGAGGTTACGGCTGTGGGTGGGGTCAGGCTTGTTGTCAAAATCTTTTGTGGGTTTAGGGGTGAGTAGGACAAAATAGCATTACGCGCCACTGTGCATCTGCTGGAGGGGTTTGAGGGAGAGCAGTGAGTTACGCGACGCCATTTGTGCACGCCCTGCTACTATAATCATGAATGAGGCAATTAATCGGTTGCTTGACTGAAGTAAATTGCACGCAAAGTATAGTAAAATATACCCTGAAATTTAAATTTAAGAACCGCTAAACGAGACCTATTGCCGACGCTGGTTGTGTCTGACTTTCTATCGCTCTGATATGCCGCAAACCAAGCAGCTTACTTTATGGAAGAATGGAGCCCAAACGGCCTATATTCTGTTCTTATACGGATGGGGGGTATTGATCAGGAAATACGAGATAATTCGCCAAGAGAATCCAGTAATCCTATTGCAATAGTCCATGCATGGTCAGATCGAATCTTCTAAAAAGGCGAATAAAAATACTTAGGAAGGAGATTCCCCCCGCGTAGGAAGGAAAGTCTCATGCTGTCTTGGACAGCCGCGTTGCACAGATCAGCTAACAAATACTGAAGCAATTTCAGCTCGCTACTGAAGAAGAATTACTCGCGCATAAATAAGCGATCGGCGGACGTCGATAAACAGGGAAATGCTGGCCGCCCCTAAAAGAAAGAATAATTTTAAATACGCGCTCGACTAACTGGAGGTTGAGGAAAACTTGATAACTGTGAGTATGAAACTAGAAGACTTCACAGGATCCATGGAAAAAATGCAGTAGAACTCTCTGGTACATTTCGAGGACATTTACTTGTACATGCACAATAACAAAATAGCGGACCATTGGCGATGAAAGAGCAAACGAAAACGTCAGACCCCATAGTTTATTCGAGTAGGATTTTACTCATGGAGCTACTCCTCCTCCTCCTCCTCCTCCTCCTCCTCCTCCTCCTCCTCCTCCTCATCCTTCGAAACAACAGAAAATGCATACAGTAGGTCGTGCGTATTGGATTCTAAGGATAACATTAAAGCATGTCACGAATAATTTCTGTGATGCTTTCTCAGAGTACGCCGGTAAGGCTTGTTGGGCGGTGGTTTGAGTTAGTCGTCGAGACTCTTTCAAGGCTCAATTCAGTTCAGTTCAGTTTATTGAGGGACATGGGCGTATGATATTGAGTACCCTCTTTACAACGTAAAACTGGATGAGCAATACAAGGAAATTATCTGGACTGAAAAAATTCAATTAAGCCCATAATGATATGACAAAGTGGGATTGAGTCTCAGATTGAGGCTCGATCTCTCATCTGTGTGGTCATTTCAGAACATAAATATGTCAAGGTTATTTTTAAAATGTTGTACGGATGGTGACATTTAAACATCTGCAGGGAGGGCATTCCATAGTTTTGAGACTCGGGGAGAGAAGGAGAACTTCCGTACGTCCAGACTTGCCAGCTGAGTACGCAGTTTTAAGGGGGGACCTCGGAGGTTGGTCGTGGTAGCTACTTGAAAAAGTCCTCAAAGGTCAATCTGCAGTCCATTCCCTTCACTATGTGGAATGTTAGCAAGGGGAGGTGGTTTAGATTTTTTAAGCGGGTAGCATAGGGACATGAGTTTTGACCTCTAACCATCTTCGTGGCTCTCCTTTGAACCATTTCGAAGCAATTTTGATCTTGAACAGCCCACGGTCTCCAGGCATATATTTCGTATTCCAAGTGCGGCCGCACGAATGTCCTTGAGAAAGCGTCTTCATCACAATCCATAAATACACGCTTGATGGCGTACAGTGAGGAAATTGAGCTTATTTTCACTCTCGAACAATGAGATGATGGCTTTATTGAGTTCGTTGTCAGAACACCGAGCTTATTTTGGGCTTCCACGTCTCGTAATGCTGCACCGCCCAGAAAAAAGTCTCTTGTGCTGGCGGATCGAGCTGTGTTGCCTAGGCGAATTATGCTACACTTGTCAACGGTTTGACCACTCTTCCAACCGATTTAGGTTCATCTACAGTCTGTCTTGGTCGGCAGGATCCCGAATTACACGCCATATGTTCATGCTGTCAGACAAACATTCCTGCTTTGCAGTCCAAAGCTCTCGCACAATCGTCCACATATATAAGGAACAAAATGGGTCCTAGTACTGACTCCTGGGGAACACCACTCGTAACCACAGCAGGATTCGATATTCCTTGACCGGTGCACACAACCTGTTGTCGACCCGAAATGAATTTTTCGATCCATTTAAGGAAGTTACCACCGATCCCTATTTTTCTAAGTTTATGTAAGATCCTCTGGTGTGGCGCAGTGTCGAAAGCCTTCTGAAAGTCGATGAAGGCTATGTGTACCGCATGCCTGTCGTCGAGAGCTCGGGCCCAGCTCTTGAGAGATTTCAGCAGGTTTGTCGTGCGGAATCTTTCTTTCTGGAACCCATGCTGGCATTTCAATAACAGGCCGTGAACTTCCAGGAATTACATCAATTCACTTTTCATGGTTCTCACCATAACTTTGAGGAGAATGCATGTCAGTCTTATGGGCCTGTAATTTATCCTCGATGCCCTGCTACGTCCTTTGCTCCAGTTTCAAATGACGTTTGATGCTGGAATTCTTCCCACAGATTGGAAGACGGCCCACATTACACCCCTTTACAAAAGCGGTAGTCGTGCTCAGGCGACAAACTACAGACCCGTCAGTCTGACATCAATCTGCTGCAAAGTGATGGAGAAAACAATCAAAAAGGAGTTGATGGCTTACTTGGAAACCCACAACCTCTTGTCCAATACACAATATGGTTTCCGTAGGGGAAGATCATGTGTTACGAACTTGCTATACACAATGCAAAGTTGGACACGAGCACTGGACGCAAAACACACCGTGCATGTTGCCTATATTGATTTTCGGAAGGCGTTTGACAGTGTTCCGCACCAGCGTCTCCTACACAAGTTGAGAATTATGGGCATCGGTGGCAAACTTCTCAAATGGATCGAAAATTTCCTTGTCGGCCGCTCCCAAATTGTCTGCGTAGAACAACAGCAATCAAGGTGCACATTCATAGAGAGTGGGGTCCCACAAGGCTCGGTGCTCGGACCAACTCTCTTTCTCTTGTTCCTCAATGATTGCGTAGATGGGTTGGACTGTGATTGTGCCATGTTTGCGGATGACATAAAAATCTGGAAAGTTATCCAGAATGCTGCCGATGAGACCAACTTCCAAGAAAATCTTTGTCGGTTGGACGAGTGGTCCCGCAGATGGCTCTTGTCCTTCAATTTGAACAAATGCACCATTCTGCGCCTCGGAAATCAGAGCCCTAGTACGCGGCAATACCATCTGAACGGAATGCCACTCCGAGAAGCAGAAACTCAGAAAGATCTCGGAGTTTGGGTTGCAGACAGCCTAAAGCCTTCTACACAATGCTGTAAGGCGGCCAAGGCCGCAACTTCAATGCTATATGCCATCAAGCGGGCATTCGTAGTTTTCGATGAAGACTGCTTCACCAAAGTCTTCGGCACGTTTATAAGGCCCCATCTCGAATATGCAATTCAGGCCTGGAGACCGTGGACGCACCAGGATTACGATCTGCTCGAGAGGGTGCAGAGGCGAGCCACAAAATTAGTAAGAGGTCAAAGTGCACTGCCATAAGAGATCCGCTTAACTAACCTTAATCTCTATCCTCTGAGTTATAGGCAGTTGCGCGGAGACATGATACAAACTTTCCGTATCGTGCGCGGCTTGGATTGTGCCCTTCGGTGCAATGACTTTTTCCAACTCGCCACCACAACTCACCTCCGGGGACATCCCTTCAAGCTACGTGTGCCACAGGGTAGACTGAATGTGAGAAAATATTTCTTCTCCAACCGTGTCGTGGAACCGTGGAATAACCTGCCCGAGACGGTTGTTATGTCTCCATCTGTGGAGACATTTAAATGTCGCCTTGACAGATATATGCTGCAACAACAAGCGGACTATGTGACTTTTTAACCATGTGACTAGTGACATATGTGAATCAATGTATGCATTCACTTAATGCTGTAATTTCTTCACATTTTTGCTTGTTTATCGATTTTTTATGTACAAATAGGGAGTTCAAAGGCGTAAGCCTATTTCCCTCAAATACACTGACTGACTGACTGACGCTGACTGACTGACTGACGTTTAAAGAGTATCGACAAAGGCACAGAAAGCTAATTGGCAAGTTCCTTGAAAAGATTGGGTGGAATCTCGTCTGGTTCTGGCGACTTCGACTGGTTCAGTGCCTCAAATTGTCTTAGCGCAACACCTCCTGAGAAAAGTACATTACTTATGCATTGAGTCGGCAGTTTTTCTGTGGAGGGAGGAAGGAACCTTGCCTCGTTTGTGTAGACTGATTTGAAAAAACTGTAAAACATACGCAGTTTTATCCCTGCTATCAGCAATCTCAACGCCACCGTTGGTCCTTATTAAGGGGCTTTGGTGTCTGTTCCTTGTACTTCTTCTTTAGTAACTGTAGAGTAATTTTTGGTTCTATGTTACTTTAATAGCAAATTTTCCTCAGATTCCCAGCACGTCTGTATATGCATGCGTGTCATCTTGTGTATTTGAATCTTGTAGATGTTGAAATACCAAATTTGCCTAGTTACGCAGTATTTTCTCCAAAATGTGTGCTTTCTGTTAATTTCTTTCCTTAGCTTGCTACTTGCCGCCCAGGCCGCTTGTTTCGTCTTACACGGGACCTCTGACAGCTACTGAAGTGTTTCCTCTTTTTGACTGTCTGTGCATCTTCAGGTCTTCGTTACGCATTTTGTACTTGTAGTAACACCCCTTGCTTTCGTTTACTTATTGTTGCTGTTTATTCAACCTTCTGCCTCACTATATTACAGCATGGTTTGGTTTACGCGTCTTAAAGATCATTTAGAGGAAGAACCAGACTACTCCTCACCCATTGGGCTGCGGCTGCTCGGAAACCCGCGATCTGCGACTAAATCTGTATCTGTACATTGAGTTGCCTTTTAGAAACCCTATAGCCGCGCGGCATTTTCGAATTTTTCGGGCTGAGGCTCGCTCTTCGGTAATGTCTACGGTGGGTGCTTTTTGAGTTCCTGATATGTGTCAATTCTTCAGTACTTTGGCCCCTCGCTCGTCAAATTAAAATCGAACAAGTCTTACAGGTTCTACAGTCACTTTTACCGACTGTTCACTCATTGCGTCGACCGCTTCAACGTGCACTGACGACTATCCGAGAATAGTAATAACACACAGGGTAGCTGTAGAACCCAAAATCCTCATCCTATTCTGATTCAGTTTATTGAATAAAGCTTGCCCTCAATATTTTGTGGGCCTCCACTAGGGGTTAATTTTATTATATTTACAGCTTTTTGGGTGTTCTTTAATTTGTGTTGCGTTCCTCCCGCGTGTTCCGTATACGTGTTTAGCGATTTTTTTAATGACAGACTAATTCCTATGTCTGTGCATTATTAACGGTGTCCAGAGCCTTCGGTAGTTACATCCCCTGTTCCACCGCACCCCTCTTCTGTAGGTATTATTGATAACTGAGAATTGAGAAGGCCAATCGAGCATCTGATCAATTGTTTTATTATTTTGAGATTTTGAAATCCCGTAGGAGCCCATTGTCAGAAATGACAACTGCAAAATAAAGCCAACAGTTATAGGGATATTAGCCGATCGTCAGTCAGTTACGAAGAGCTGGAAGTGACTGCAGAGTTCTGTATTTCGATTCATTGATTGCCCGAGTCCGCATCCGGAGCCCAAGTTTCAGTCGATTCTCAGCTTGTCTTGCACGCAACGTGGGCGATTATCTTGGTGACTGCGGTCATGGCTAGCTTCGAAGGTGTGGGCAGCCACTTGCGATAACTTGTCGCCCCGTCACACAGCCAGCTGATGTTCGTGTGTGCGCGATCCCAGCGTTCTTCCGGTCTGGTCTGTGTAATTACAAGGACAATTTGGACACGAGACGCGATACACTACCCAAGACTGTTTCTTGGCACCTAATCGGCCCTTCATTTGCATCAGCATGCTACACATGGTAGCTTTGGACTGGTGTGCAATTCCGGCATATAGTCCCGCAGTAATGCGTTCGGTCGCTTCTAAGACATTCTTGCTGTATGACAGAGCAGTAATTGCCCTTCGTTCGTGTGCCCGTCAGACGATGCCCTAACATCGAAACTGAGACGAGCGTTGACAGGAAAGCAACGAACACCCGCAACTTCCCAGTTCTCACAACACCTATCCGGTGACTCATACGAATATGTCCGTGCTTTGATGTACATCAAGAATGCTCTAGGAGTGACCGAACACACTGCTGTACAAGGTGTTGGAGTCACACGACAGCCCAAAGCTACCATGTGCAGCATTGTCACAAAAGTCAAGGACCGATTAGGTGCTACGAAACAGTCTGGAGTAGTGTATTGCATCCCGTGTCCAGGCTGGACGCACGCTGGGATCGCGCATACACAAACATCAACTGGCTAAGAATCGATTGGAGCTTGGGCCGCGGATGTGGACACAGGCAGTCAGTGAATCGATCTAGTGCCACAATACAGAACTCTGCACAGCCACTTCCAGACCTTCGTCACTGACTGATGATCGGCTAATACCCCCTATAACCATTGGCTTTATGTTGCCGTTGTCATTTCTGACAGTAGATTGCCACATGACTTCAAAAACTCAGAATAATAAACAAACTGTTCCCAGTTCAAGTGATCGTTTTTCTTCCTTGTTCATGCACGGACCCGGAACCCGATCATTCGCCTCCGTAGGATCACTTTGACTGACAATAATCCAAAAAGGTAGCGCTATGTGTGAAGATTTTTGTCAAGTGGATGTTGATAATTATAAGGAGAGCAGTATAGTAAGAGTGATAGGACCGCAAAGGGCGTATATAATAGGTCAGTCTTCACGATTCCTTGAAGTCGCGCGCTTGCCGAGACGAGGGAAGCTTAGGACTTCAGACAGATGCGGAGAGGATAACAGTTTTCCGCGGTCTATTGTGTAATCCAGCATTACAAAGCAGCTCGTGTCAGCTTTTCACACCATTTTCACTCTCTCTTCACATTAGTAAGGCGAAACCAGAAGCTCAATCAGTCGGCCTCTACTTCCGCCACACGCATATTCGGTCATCAATATCACGGTTGTAATCAATCTGCTGCGTGGCCCTCTCGGGCTAGGCTCAGCTACCAACAGCTTGTTACTGAATTTTAGGAGTCCTCGTTCACATATACGGTAAGGTTATGTACTTGAGGGACATTCTTATGGTTTGATATTACGTGTAGAAACTTTTCTCGGACAATAGGGCTGTTGGACCGCCTTGATCCAGCCATGCCATGCTCATTAGCGAGTGCCGACTGTCATTTCAGGTATTAAGAGTTTGCTCAAATCAAGAATCTAGGGAACACCTGGACTCCTAATGGCGTGCTTGCGACTGGGAACCAATCTCTTCCTTTCCTCTAGATTGGGGTGAATCATAATCGGCTAACTGGTTAGATGCCCACATTGACGTGACTCCTCTCAGAATTGACGGCTGCCATCCACATTTTTTCCTTCCTACTAACTTCCTTGGACTTGTCACTTTTGTCCTGCCACTTTTCAGACTGGCGAATTTGCCAAAACGGATGGCAACCTGAGAGCCCTTGATTCATCGTGACTGTAACTTTTTCTCCTACCACCCTCCGATACATGAAAATACTTTTGTTTTCGTTCATTAAATAAGTAGCTGGAGGACTGTGCTTGCTTTGATAGGTCAGTACTAATCTTTTAATCGGCATGGCTGGCCTACTATTTTATGCGCCATTTAGCCAGGCCTACCGACTTTCCGTTATTTTCTTCATTGGCACTGCTCTTGTACGTTAGCACTCCCGTCTGTCTGTTTTGAACTTTCCCCCCAACCAAATTCTTAAACTGATGGTCATTATTTTACCAGACGGGGTTCGTTTTGTTACCGCTCTAAATATCAGGCCCTCACGCTGGAGTCAACCAGGTTTGTCCCATATTGATCTCTGTGGAGAAGTCGACATAAGTCGTCTACAATAATGGAGATTTTGTCTGTTTTCCCTGGAATCCTATCAAACATGAGTATGTGACTACTGTCCAACCGTCAATTTGGACAATGTTCACTGTGTGCTCCACAGAAGGATGAGATCAGGGACGGCGACTTGGGCGTAAATTAGTTTGTGGTCTACCGCACTCTCTCCTCCACCACCTGGACTCAATGTCAAGACAGAGTCAAACAAACCGAAGACGGGAGAAGACGCAGGTGGCTGGCATGGCGTAGACCCGCACGTAATCACTGGCACTGATCAGGATTTTATACCACAAAAAACTAGGTGGGCAGCAGGGATCCACAGTGACGCGACATCGCGACGTGAGTCGGCATTTAGACATGTCGCTACACCCTAATGATGGCATTTGTTACGGGTGCTCTTTACCGACAACGTCTACCAATATCCGGTCTTGCCCCCATGTTGGTCCAGCGCAGCTACCGCGTGACCTGTCTTACGGGCACAACCACGAGTATAAAATACTCACACGAATCCAAGGCCCGGTCGACCGTCGCCAACTTGATTTTCCGGTTTCCTAAATTCTACGAAAACTTTCGCATCTTTTGTCCAGAGCACCTTTCGAATTTACTCCTTCTAAAGGCAGTCTCGAAAAGCTCATATCATCTTAAAGACCTCACACAGAAGAACCGCATTGGAATGTCCGGTTATGAGCCTGCTTGAATTTATGATTTCAAGACGTGCTTCGGTTTACAGGGCCTGTCAGAGATATTTACTTAGTCGAGCTTGTCTTGTTATTTCTTGGAGCGCACTGCCAGTCAGCGTTCTTCGAGAGTTCTATTTGCTAATTCTGCCCAAGTGCAAAGTGGTCAGTTTATGCACACTAGTCAATAGAGGGCCACTAAAAAGTTCTCCGTTTAGTTCGTTGTTATTTTCCGGCCACACACAAACCCAAATTTGAGACGGTGTAAAATTCGAGTCCAACCAATTCCTACAAGCTCCTGTTTTAGGTTATGAGTCATGCATTCAGATCGCGCGAAACTGGTGTTCACTTACTCGGTGTTAATTCGAGCCGCGGCACAATCGACTCGCATTTCAATAGAGCTCTTGCCTGTCGTTCTTTCGGGTTGCATAGTTGAGTAAATGCTCGCCATTCTGTCATATCGGTCGAAATAACGCATATTCATTTAGTAAGGATCCTCTCGGTCGAAGATGTCCAGTGTGTGCTCCACAGAAGGGTGAGATCAGGGATGGCGCATGTATTCATTTTGTGGCTGCACGCTTCCAGTGACTGAAGACTTTTTTGAATCATGGACTATTTCTACACCTTCGTTTATACACCTTTTAGCCGCCTTTCGTGCTTGCATGAGGTAAATAATTTTTTCTGGGACTGAAACAGCGCCTTTCTGTGATCACTGTTCGACGACTTCCTCTTTAGAATGCAATTATTGAAAGTAATCGAATTTCGACTTTAAAAACTTGTCTACTTCATCTTTTTAATTGATCCCTCATTTGTGCCTGGTCATGAACTTCAAAGCTGACAGTAATTCCTGTTGCCCAAAGATATTTGAATAACGCCTTTTCGTGTTTTGGCGATCAGAGTCTTTCACCTGGTTTTCCTGCAGGGTGACTGGCACGTGGCCATATCTTTAAAGTCTTCACCGATGTTGGGTGAAAGTTGTGTGCTCTTCGGATGTTGTGGATTAGGGTTGGGAGTCTGCAGACGAAATTTTTTCCTTTGCCCATCCAAAATTCCGTCCGATTAGGAGAAAAGGCGGCTCACCACACCTCTCCAGATATTCCCTAATTAAAGAAGTCGATGTCGATAATGATAACTTTTTGGGATTGTAACCCAGAGACCGGGACTCCTTAACAATAATCTAGACAAAGTTAAATTGGGAGTGTGCGGTTTCCTCACGAGTCAGAATCCGTTTAATTTACTCCTTCTTCAATCACTGTCATTAAAACTCGGCCGACACTGTACAGCAATGCTTAATTTGAACGTCCGTTATGCCCTTGTAATTGACAGTCTACAACGTTAACCGTAACACAAACACGTGTGGAACAGGACTACTCGTTTATTCATTTTGCGGCTGAACGCTGCCTGTGACTGAGGACTATTCTGAGTCATGGACCAATTTTACATCTTTTAGCCGCTTTTGGTGCTTGCATGAGGTAAATTATTTTTCTTTGATTGAAACAGCGCCTTTCTGCGATCAATGTTAACGACTTCCTTTTTAGAATGTAATAATTGAAAGTAATCGATTTTTGACTTCAAAAACTTGCCTAGTTAATCCCCCATTTTCGGAAGGTCATGAGCCACAAAACTGACCGCACTTCCTGTTGCCCGAAGTAGTTTGAATAACGCCTTTTCGTGCAATTTATATGCTGTTTAAATTTATAGGAAGCCTAACCGAGAAGAACAACGGAAGTCAGAATGAGAATTTCTGGCTAATTGATGGTTTCCCCCTTGCCATATATACCTCAATCCAGGCTGAGAGAAGTGGAGGTCTAAACCCCATTTCGGTTAACCATTGATCTGAATGCTCTGCGAATTGAGTCGGGGACATGTGCTCTGCCAGTTGAGGCTTAGGTTGGCCACCATTTTAGACTTCCAACAACTACAACAGTCTTAAATTTTCACAGGATATTGTTGACAGATGCGCGTTGGCGGACAAAAGAGAGTGGTGGTTGCAATGCACCCTACGTCGTTTTCATTCCCCACATCAGTCGTGTAAAGCACTTAACTTTTGTGCGTCTGCAGTCCATTACCGACTGCCTCACATCATGTAGAAGATAGCAGAGTTTTAAGGTCCACTAATCATACGTACGCAATACAGAAGGGTTTCCTAGCCGCGATATGTGGAAGACTGCCTAAAAAATCTCTCTTGCCAATTACAGCCACAATTAATTCTCTGGTTTGCAACTAACTAAAATGTACCGTATATAAATATTGCTTTCTGTCAAGCTCTGCGAATTCGACACTTGACTAAGCACTTGCAAAAGTGGTCTAGTTGGCTCTGTCCCAAATTTTGTTCCCCTGACATGTAGCGCGTCAAAGTCCAAGCATTGGTAGGTTTTTTTGAGTGGAATTCACCAAAAGCTCCCACCTCAGCCAACAAAGTTCCTGGGTTGAATTGATTTTCTGTAACACCGGTCACAAGCTACTGGCATTCGTTGACTTGAAGCGGAATACCGTCCCTCCACTTCCCCAGAATACCGCCGGCCTAGATCCCTTGCGGGCTGTCGCATGGCGGTGATCGATCAGTAGTCGACGACTGTTGCCGACCGAGACAAAGAATGCCGGAACGACCATTCCTGCCTTTTAATCCAGCTGTTCCTTGCCGGTCAATGACCGTCAGCTGACTGCAAATTAGACTAACCATTTCAGTCGGCAGTGTATTTGCCGCAAACTTCTAGACATGCACATTATTTTATTCTCGAGGGAGTGCAGCATTCCCATAGGAATCATTATGTGACAATTGGAGAGCTTGAAAGAACACCATACACCCGACAGCCTGCATACGGCCTGTGTTCTTTGCTCTAAAACTGCTGCTGTTGCAACCAGACCATAACCATCTACACTCTGACGCTTACGTTGCTTTTTTGCACCACACCCTTAGGGGAGATTTACGGGTTTTCGAGCGCGGTCCCCACGACCCGTTCCTGTCGCACAAAACGTGCGCGTCTCCTCGCAGCCCTCCCCAGTACCACCAGATACCCTCTGTTGGGTTTGCTACTGTTCTGAGGCAGAGGCCCCCCAGGACTGGATTCGGCCGTGCCGATGTTGTGGATCCTGCAAATGGGTGCACCAATCGTGCCTTCAAAAGTGGATAGATGAGAAACAGCAGAACAGTCTCAACACTCCCGTCTTGTGCAGCTCATGTGGCTATCAGTACGCCATTGTGTATCCTCCTCCTGGTAAGTCGACCTATCTATGTGTCCTGGTCGTCCTCCTCCTCAGCATTTGAGACTTCCCGCCAGGGTAAATTGGTTTGCGCACAGTATCGCCACCACCGTCACCACCACCACCGTTACCACTACCGTCACCACCGTCACCACCACCACCACCACCACCACCACCACCACCACCACCACCACCACCACCACAACGAACTTCTTTCTGGCCGCCTGCAAAAAGTAAATTCCGCAAGAATGACTGTCTAAGTAGCATAGGTTTTTCTCATTGATTTTTGACGCCTTCATAGAAGACATGGACAAAAATATTCATTCTTCTACTCATTGGGAAGAGAATTACGTCTTCTTCAATTTTTGTACCTGAAGGAAGAGTATAATTCGGTTTTAAAAAACTTCCAATTCCTGAATAATTTTGAATCCGACTAGCCGTTGCACTTGCATTCAAGGTTTCAAAACTACAAGCTGTATATTTTCCGTGTACGAGAAGTCATACATCCCTATACGCTATTAAGAGCAGACCATATGTGGTTCACAAAATGTAGCAGTGGATTTGAGCCATATCGTAAGCTTTACGAGCAAAATCAGTAAATGCATAGACACGCTGTTTCACGAACGGGCATTTCACAATTTTAGAAAATCTCATAATTAGAAACTTTTTTAAAACCGAATTATAGCTTCCTCCAAGTACACATTTTGAGAAAGACGTAATTTTATTCCAGATGCGTAAAATAATGAATATGTTTGTCCATGTTTTCTATGACGTACTTGAATTTATAAGGGCATCGAAAATCAATGAGAAAAATTATTGCTAATTAAGTAGTCATTTTTACAGAGTGGTTTTTGCAGGCGGTCCGAAAGAAATTCGTTTAGAAGCTGCCGTCCCGAAGTAACTGAAATATCTTGGTATTATCTGCATGGTAATTAATATCACAACCCAACTTGAGTAATCATTTCGAGTCGAAAGCGCATTTCAGAATTTCGGTTAACATTTCATGAGTTAGCGCGTTTACTGTAGGTCAGAGACAGTTGCTTTGGCATCCTTATGCTTGCCAGTACACCTTGCTTGATAAGCCAATTTGCCAGACAGCCAACGGAAACGGTGAACTGCTGGTGGTGGTGGTTCGTGCATCAAATTCGGGATGCAGTCGTCTCAAAGGCGGTGACAACCAGCTGTATTAAATGAAAAAAAAACTTGGCTAGTTCCTATGTTTACGCGCTGTGCACTAGGGGAGTTTTTTTCGAATGCAGGCGGGGATGTAGGGCAGCGCTTCTGTGTCAAACGCCTAAACAGGAGCCAGGCAGGCTGGCAGTCTCACTAACACCACTGCCCCCGATATCATCTCCAGTCGGCAAGACTCATCCTCGACAATGAGGGAAGGGAGTATGAGACAAGGCCTCTACCATCTTTCCTCACTAAAATTTTGCTGGCGAGTTTTGTGCAATTAAAACCGTGGCCGTGATTATTGTCGCCTGAGGAGATAGATCGGTCCCCCGAGCTGTGATTCAAGTTAATGTGGTTACAAGAACAGGAGACAGCTAGAATGAGCCTGGAGTCAGTGACTGGTAGAGCCAGGCGGCCCGACTGTCACACACACGATCTGGCCTTCAGCGCATCACTGTTCAGTGGCTGACGACGAACTGCAGGTCTCGAAGAGGTCCGGATGACGTAGAGGATGCATTAGGAAGGGGTTATTACAGCCCGACGTTTAGTCACACCGTCAGGCGTCAAATTTTTTTTATTATGAAGAACGATACCTCTTGAAGAAGGAGATACAATCGCTAGGATAAGAGCTTTATTAGCCTGACGTTTCGGATTCCTGCTCGAACCCATTATCAGAGACAAAAGCAGATACGGGCGGCTCATGCACAAGGGGCTGCAGTATTCATAGGATGCAGTCGCCATGCTACCGCATACCTATGAATATTCACGGCTCCCCACCCCCGTCATCAGGAAGCGTTGCACATGGCGTGAGGGCTGTTTGATGGCCGATATTCGCGTCGTTAATTGCTGCAGTTTCACCATGATCCACCGACCCTGGAGTTGGTGAAAGTGTTCACTTATGCGCGTCCTGCGTGGCTAATTACTCCGCCTAGGCGAAGTCTCAGCACCGACTATGGAAGGGGAAGTTCATTGCACTTGTTAATAGACTGGGGGCCAGTAAACCATGATTCAAGTATCGCCCGGCTCACGCGGTTGTCACCTCTTGCGAGAATTTTGGCTTCGTCGAATTTGAATGTGGCCGGATCTCATCGAACGAGCCGCAACTTGAGAACTGGCGTCATTTCTCCGCCGTGCTGCAGCGTGTTCGGCCACTCGCGTTCGGAGCTGCCTTCCGGTTTCTCCGACGCAGTTGCTTTGTCCGCAACTGCACCAGCTCCGATAAAAGACTCCAGACGCTTCTAGCCGTGGCAGTGGGTCTTTCGGTTTCATTACTTGATGCCTGATGGTTGCCTCCGGTCTGTGTACTCGTCTCTTCGCTTCTATTGGCAACGATATCGCTGTATCATCCTCACTGTCATTTAGTTTCCTTTTCACTGGCGACCTGTCGGGGCTGACTGGTGACGAGATTGGGCACGGTAGCATGAGCCACTGTCTAACGTGTGCCACGCGCGTACACGAAAATTTGTAAGATCTCATGCGGACTCACGCAGTCATGAGGTCGGCCTCTTGGTTTTTCGCTTTTCGATTGGAACAGGAATCAAGCCTAGGAGGAATGATACCTCCATCAAAGTTTTGTGGCATCACCTCGAGGAGGCCTTTGTCTCACTCTCATGTAAACTACAGTGAGTGACGGATCTCATGAAATGTTGGCTGGAATTCTGAAATGACTTTTCGAATTAGGAAAGATTACTTAGACGTGGCTGTAATACCGACTCTCTTGTGGCATAATCCTATAACATTTCGGACTCGGCAGGATGTTGGCTTTCAAATGCACGTCTTTTCAATCTCCTGTAGAAGCCGTACTCGGTAAAAAATGATTACTTAAGTATCATGCATTTTTCCCATTGATTTTCGATGGTCTTGCAAATTCAAATATATCTTATAGAAACCAGAAATAAAAATATGCTCTCTTTCAATCAGTTATTAGAGAATCACGTTTTCTTTATATTTTGTACTCAAGGAAGAAGTATAATTAGGATTTTAAAAAGCTTCTAATTATGGGATTTTTTAAGACCTCGCAATGTCTATTCATATAGCATCGTACCTCGACGTTTACCGCAACTCCTCATGAAATCTACAACGTAGTCCGCATCCATCGCAAGATTTTATGCACTCTGTATGATATCTTTTGAATGACATAGAAAAATATGTGATTCTCAGTACGCGGGACGCATACACCTTGTAGACTGAAATCACTAAGCTCTAATGTAACGAATGATTAGCCTGCAAATTATTCGGCAATTAGAAAACTTTTTAACACCTAATTATACTCCTTTCTTGAGTATAAAATATAAAGAAGATGCGATTCTCTATTAACTGACTGAAAGAAAGCGTATTTTTGTTTATGCTTTCTATAAGATATATTTGAATTTGCAGGGCCGTCCAAAAATCAATGGGAAAATGCATGCTACTTAAGTAGTCATTTTTTAACCGAGTACGGCTTCTACAGGAGATCGAAAAGCATTGCATTCAAAAGCCGATACCCTGCCGAGTCCGAAATGTTATAAGGTTATGCCGCAGGCTAATCAGTATCACAACCGCGACCAAGTAACCCTTCCTAATCAAAAACGCATTTCAGAATTTCAGCCAACATTTCATGAGATCGGTCACTGACTGTAATTTGTAGATGCCTCAAAGTCAGTCTCTCCAAGCGTATAGTTCACGGCTAAATTATAGTTCTGTTCAGGTTTAAAATGTCCAACTTTCTGATATAAGGCAAACAGATGGCCAGTCTTGTTGAAAGGATTGGTCTAAGCCAACCGCAAGCTTACCCCATCATAGCCTCTGGACAGTTGTAAGTAAATCTTCCTGAATATTACTAGTGGTCCTGCCTTAATTCCTGTTCTGTCTCAAGTAATCCTACTTAAGTCAGCTTTCGGAAATTATCTGGTGGATTCTAATTTAATTACCTAGGAAATCCTGTTGGGTTAGCCAGCTTACTGAATTTCATACGTTGCAGTAAGTTGGGCGGGTGACTTGACCCGGATGTGATTAAAATCACAGCTCCCGATGGACCCTCATAGTTCAGGTGGTAACTGTTATGACCCGGCCTCGTACTTGAAAGCACGTGGGAGCGTATGCGCACCCGACTCTTGTTCCCAATACCAACGCGGCAGAGAAGGAGAAGGCGACCGGCCACGAAAATGGGTATTAGGAAATTGCAAGTCAAGATAAACTGGAAGTAACGCATATTTATAACGCCCTACTGTGGTTCGCGGGCATTTTGCCCAATACCCTTCGAGAAGAACATTCCAGACGAGCTGGTCGATAATTCGAATATGCAGATCGATCAGGCCCGAGGAGAAAAGCCAATGGAGAGGCGCCACGATTAAGATAACAGTGCTGTAGAAGAAACGCGCGTGGCCTCCAGTGATTGGCTGGCTCTTGGTTTTGGGAGTGTAGGCACTCCCAACAGTGACGGTGCTGGCCCTTGCTATCGTGGGCTCGAATCCCACCGAATTTTTCGCAATTAGGTCACTACTAAATTGATGCATTACTCCTTAAGAGCAGGTTATAGGTAATTGTTGAAAGCACGCTATTTTTTTCTGAATTACTGAGGCGTGTGAAACTGCGGTTGTCAACCAGGTGACTTGCCTGGCAAGGTGAACGTGTTGTTTGTTAGGTGAGCAGCAGTCGCTCAAGGTCAAACGCCTGACGTAGTCTGTTGCGCCACTAGGTAGGTCGCGTGATCAAAAAAAACCTGTGCTGGTAGACAGAAGCGTACCGGCAATTCCCCCATTTCACGCCTCACCATCGTCATCATTATCATCCCAAAACTCCACCCTGTTTTTTTCCATCAACATCTCCGAGCAAAATACAAGCTCATGCGAAAACTGGGTGTGGTGTCGTTGGTGGGTTTCGTTACCATTTTTCTGCCTCCACCGACCCACTGACGAGTTTGGTTGTGCATCACAAAATCTCGGTGCACCATTGCCGGTTTTCTGGTGTCATTTGCTGTGGGGGGGGTATCATCGCATGAACGCGTAAGATGGCATTCCACGTCACCATGGCAGGAACTGTACGTGGCGGTGTTTTTGTTATCTGTGCCGAAGCCCTTTGGGTTTCCAAGCTATATGCTATCCGTTTTCTCCGAAGAAAAGTGACATTACTTTGCACACCCCATGACGCTCATGTGATCGTTGCGTCAGATGTGCATGACGCTGCAGACTTTATGAATACAGCTAATAGACCCGACGGTAGCATACGACATGAATAATCATCCCAGTGTCTCGGAAGTTATCATAATTGTACAATTTCTGAAAACCGAATGGCTCTTTTCCTTCACGCATATTCTTGGAAGGAGACGCACCTGTCTACAAAATGGACCTGAGAAACTATTTTTTGTGCAGTTCCGGGCTGAGCTTAGTGCCACACGCACGATCACGGCGGTTTTTAAGACTTTATACAGATTCTCCTCGTCTTTTACAAAAGTTCCGGTTGAACCTACTATCCCATGATAGAGTAAACAGTTACGTCTTTCTGAGTTTTCGTTTGTCAGGTAGCTGAGAAGTTGCTAAGTCAGAGGCGGGTTGGCTTCCGTGGGGTTGTTTCCTGCAATTCCACCTGACTTTTGGGCCAACGTTTCAAGGGCTTTGTTACCTACTGTACACTTTTTGGCGCCTGCAACATTAGACGCCTCTCGGGGTTTCGCCTTCAACCAGGTTTACTCAGACGATGCTTATTCCCGCAACGCCTCCGTTATCATTGTCGGTTGGGCATCCCTTCCTGATTTGCCATTTGTGTTTCATTAAGTTGCAGCAGTATCTGTTTATGGCCTGGTAAAGGGGTCCCGTTGAGGTCGCATATGCGAGCACGCCTTCCGGATCAAAAGACAGGCAGTGTTGTGCGGCCAGAACTAGGGAGGGGGGGGATTTTGGGGAACCCAGAGTGACTCATGGCTACTGGACGAAGTGCCTGGTCAGTTATTGCACCCAACCTTGTCAGTCGGGCTGTTGCTGCGTCTTAGAAGAGGGGTAAGAAAGTGAGGCACGTCTTGTTTAGTTAACTGTCCCCGTTGTAATAAATTGGACGCTTTTCAAACCGTCAGAGTGTCTTACAGTAGATTGGCTAACTCATGAAATGTCAACCGAAATTCCGAAATGCGTTTTCGTTTCGAAAAGATTAATTAAGTAGGGTTACAAAACTGCTCAGTCTGCAACATAATTCTATAATATTTCAGTTACCTCAGGATGCCGGCTTTCGAATGAATTTCCGTCGAGTTGCATGCAAAAACTACACTGTAAAAAATGACTACTTCAATAGTATGAATTTTTCCCATTGATTTCCGATGCCCTTGAAAATTCAATTATATTTCATGGCAAACATGCATAAAATATTCATTCTTTTGCTCATTCGGCAGAAAATTACATCTTCTTTAAATTTTCTACTCGGGGAGGGACATAAGTCGGTTTTAAAAAGTTTCTAATTGTTGGACTTTTAAATACCGTGAAATGGCCGTTCATAAATTGTCATGTCTCTGCATTTACCAATGGGGCTTGTAAAATTAACGATACGGATCAAATCTACTGCTAAATTTTATGAGACCTATATGGTCTCCTTTAATACCGTAGAGACATGCATGGTTTTCGTACACGGAAAATATACAGCTTGTAGTTTTGAAACCCTGAATGAAAGTGTAACAGCAGGTCGGGTTCAAAATTATTCGGTTTTTTAAAACCGAATTCTACTCTTCTTTTGAGTATGAAATTGGAAGAAGACGTGATTTTCTACTGAATAAGTAAAAGAATGAATATTTTTATGCATGTTTTCCATGAGATATAATTGAATTTTCAAGGGCATCGAAAATCAATGAGAAAATTGCATGCGACTTAAGTAATCATTTTTTGCAGAGTGTAGATCTTGCATGCAGCCGAAAATAAGTTCTATTGAAAGCCGACACCCTGAGGTAACTGGATCGTTATAGGTTTATGCTACATCATGATTAGTTTTACAACACTACTTAATTTATCTTTTCGAAAAGAGAACGCATTTCGAAATTTTGGTTGACATTTCATGAGCTAGCACATCTACTGTATGTTAAAATACTATAGGTTTATGGAACAATAACCTATCTCATTTCAAATTCTACTACTTGGGATGTCTATCTTCAATGCTTACGAAATATGTATATGCGTATTTGTCCTTTGTTGTTCGTGCCTCGAAGCCTTAACCAGCAATCCCTCCAAACATGTAAACTTACTATAACGCGCTGTTTTCGGTGTTTCCATAAGTTACTCGCCGAAACTTGGCAATAATATACCCTCCTCTGCCTCACTATCTTATTCTTTTGCTTTCCATCGCATGGATGATAACTCACAACCAACATGTCTTTTTGCCCCACTTCCCCCCCCCGCTCCCCAATAGACACCTTCCTCGTCCTCTTGGATGCCTTCGATCGCGTCACTGACCTCACCTGCTCCTATTTATTTGGCGGTCTTCTTGTGGGCTGTCTCTACTGGTCCGCAGTCACTTATGGCGCGGTTACTGTGATGCAGGTCTATGGCCACGGCTCCGGCCTAGACGCTATGGAGCGCACAGACCCAGTCATCCTCCTCGTAGGCCTTCCAGCCATTCCCATTGTCCTCATCCTCAGCAAGTTCATTGGCTGGCAGGATTTCCTGTTGCGACTGTGGCGGAAGCACCTTCGCAAGATAGCGCCCTTTCGATACTTCATTCCTGCAGGTGAGTCCGGCCGATGGGTCGTGTTCGTGTATCACCAAACAGCCCCCGGTCGTGCAGGCTTATAGGAATATCAGCAGTTTATGGTGAGGTAGACTTGAGTAGCATCTATCACACCCTGCCCTCCCTCACCTATCTTGCTCCGATTGCATGGCAAGGTCAGGACGATAGGAGGTGAGCTCGGGCGTCGTGACTGATGAAGTCAAATAGTCCATCTACACGTGCCACACACCATCTCGTCTCCACTATGGCACGCGCAGACGGTGGTGGAGAAGTGGGGCAGATGCTTCGCAAGCCTATCCCACCATAAGTGGATTCACGCTACGGATGCCGTCACTTGCGATGGTCGAACTGTCGTGATATCCCGGCAGCTCCAAACATCCATAGCAAATCACTCGGTCTGGCGTTCAAAGCTTTATACGCGTTACCCACACGGGTCCCCAACAAAACATTATTTATCACGATAAAGTTTAAAATAAAAGGATTACTTTGTACTCCTCTTTCAGAAGGTACTGAGAAACTGAGCAGAAGGGGGGGGGTGAGGGGGAATAATTGTATGATAACGATGGAGTTCAAGCAGAGCAAGTGTTATTCAAAGGCACCCTTTAAACTACCAGACCTAATATGGACCTAAATCGGAAACGATAAACTGGCCTCGGGCACTTCCAAAATGGTCGCCTTCGTAATATTAACGGCCCTCCTCTGGGCCTATATAAATTTTATTCTGGCAACACGCTGTGTTAGGGTAATTTAATCGCCCTCTCGCCGCAGATTAACATACTCGACCTGTTCGCTACCTGATGCCCACGTATTTGCAATCAGTCGTCGAATGGGCTCCACTGATCAGATTACAGCGTCCTCGCAGACGGTCGCATAGCGACCAGTATTAATGGACAAGGAAACATAGCCGAAGGCAAAGTAGACCAGGACGGCCGTCGTCAGCCAGCCACACTTTATCCTGTCTTTTGAAAACCGAGTATTCGAATCGGAATTCTTTGGTCATTGGGCATTGGGCATTTTTCAGATCCAGGCTCTACGATTCAGCAACGGGCCCTTTGTCTTGTTGGTCCGCGGTCGGGAATATCAACTGCGGTGGAAGAACGTCCACCGTTTGGGTTAAGACAAATGCCCTCCGCTTTGTGCCTTAGGGCTCAGTCTAGTGTCCTCATAGGCGACCGTGTGACGACGATGCATGCAAGGAATACCAACAGAGACGAGGAAGATCGGGATGACCACTGCCGGCTTTTTGGCGGTCGTCGGCCGGCCATACCCAACCCGTTATCATTCCTTCTGCTATCAGTTATCATCGTCAGCCTACCACGCCTGGGTAACCTGGGGTCCAAATCCGGATTCTTTGGCCATCGAGCGCTCTTTTATTTCAGCGTCCTTCCATCTGCCAATACAAGCGAAGATGCGATTTCCAGGAACTTGTTGATCAGAAGAAGAAGAAGAAGAAGAAGAAGAAGAAGAAGAAGAAGAAGAAGAAGAAGAAGAAGGAAGAAGAAGAAGGAAGAAGGAAGAAGGAAGAAGAAGAAGGAAGAAGAAGAAGAAGAAGAAGAAGGAAGAAGAAGAAGAAGAAGAAGAAGAAGAAGAAGAAGAAGAAGAAGAAGAAGAAGAAGAAGGAAGAAGAGGAAGGAAGAAGAGGAAGGAAGAAGAAGAAGAAGAAGAAGAAGAAGAAGAAGAAGAAGAAGAAGCGATCGCCAGAACAAGGGCCTTATTCGCCTGCCGTTTCGGATTCTCACTTGAACCCATAATCAGAGACAGTGGCAGAAACCGGTGATTCGTGCACAGGAAGTTGCAGTATTTGTTGGATGCAGTCGCCATGCTACCGTATGCTTGGCATACCGGCCATCTGGCTCACCGGCTTGCGCGCTTTTTAATTAAATAGGTCAGAGGAGAAGAGAGAAGGAAGAGATGGATCTTAAAAGGAAGAAGTTCTACAAGCTTGCAAAACGCTGGTAGATGACAACTGCAAGAAATATCTGGAGTCCCTTACCGGGTCTCGTGTAGTTGCGGGCAAAGGAACTACGTTGGGCAAACAGGAAGAGTGATCCAGACGCGAATTGCCGAACACGCTGCAGCCGTGCGGAGAAATGACGCCAACTCTCAGGTCGCGGCCCATTCGACGAGACCCGGCCACACATTCAAATTCAACGAAGCCAAAATTCTCGCGAGAGGGGATAATCGCGTGAGCCGCGAGTTGCTTGAGTCATGGTTCACGGGAACTGAGTCTATTAGCAAGTGCAACGACATCCACACTCCATATTCCGTGCTTGGGCATCGGCTAGCCAAAAAGAATTGACCACTCGGGGAGTGCGCAAGCCTTTGAGCCAAATGGCCGAGCAATCATCACGCCAGCATCCAACACGAGTGATGTGATTTCAGGAATTAGCGACTTGCATGCCGGCCATCAAGCCATTAGCGCACCAGCGGTCAACAATTCTTGATCAAGGGAAGCGCGGTATGCGGTAGCACGGCGACTGCATCCTATAAATACAGCAACTTCCTGTGCACGAGTCACTCTTTTCTGTCATTGTCTCTGATGCTGGGTTCAAATGAGAATCCGAAACGTCAGACATTGCAGTCTGACTCAGTAGACCACTGCACACAAACACACACTGGCCTGACTGCGTGGTCTGATTTGCATCCTCAGTCGAAAACCTTCGACCTCACGGCTTTTAGCCCACCGTGGTAGTCTGAACCACGTCAGATCTTTTATAGTGAGAATTGTGCGCTAAGCGTCTTCCCTTTTCCGTGCACCGCTCGAATGCCCGAGCCGGTCAACCAACTGATGCTGAGATTGGAATCACTGATTGTCCCATCTACTACCTTCAACAATTAGACTGTGATCTGTGGTTTGGCGGTGTCAAGTTCTCCTTTCGTATGCTCTGACCTAATTGAATCCTCACTTCCTTCCCTCTCCCTGCTCTTCACTTTTCTCTCAGATATACCGTCTTGGCGGCTCGAGGAGGCCAACGACCCCCGATCCAACTTCGAACTCGGAGCCATCCCCAGGATTCTATGCAGTGCTCTGCTATTACCAACCTTTTCTGTCTTCTGTGGTCGCGTCTTCTTCCCACAGATTGAGTCAGACCTCCTGCGAACTCTGTCTGTGCGTAGGACTGCGATCTGCTCTTTGTTTGCCTTTTCTCTCACCTCTAAACCTTTATATGAAAACCTTAGCTGCTGCGTTCGCCTGTGCGATCATGCAGTCCTGATTTGTTCGCCATTGATGGCTTGTTCGTTGCAACTGAGGGAGGAGGGAGTGGGGTAGATGCTGTGCAAGTCGCTGGTGCTGCACCCACTCGGTGGAGCACGTGATGGAAGTCGTCGCTTGCGACGACGGGGCTGCCATCTCGTTTAACCAGCATCATAACCCACACTTAGGGGTTTTCCTGTCAGGCAGTACACTCAGAAATTCCAGTTTATAGTCCCCAAGTTCTTGCACATACGTGGGGGGTCGAAGAGCCTTTTATTCGTTTTTTTCGAGACTTCTGTATGCTTTCCATTGTGTCCGTGGCGGCCGTTCATGTCACGGCCGCGGGTTCTTTGCACTTGCGTCACTACCCGCAGGTTTCCTTTCCTCATCACAGTCGTCGATGCCGACCTTTACACTAAGAGCGGGAACACGGACCAATCACCTTCCATCTCACTTGCTGCACAGTCTCTATGCGAGCTGTCATTGGTGGCTGGCCAAACACCCCCCGGAGGGGACTGCAGCAACACTGCTTTGAAGTCTTGCTGTCTGGAAATTCAGTTAGTTTTAAAAATGAGCTTAACCGTCCTAATAAACGACGCCCGATGCCGTCCCTCCAGGTTGGCCCAACACCAACGACTTGCGCGCGAATTCGTTCGTGGTTGGGCAGACTTGCGCAGAATCTGTCGCAGTTTGTCCTCTCTCAACCAACTTCTTGCGGTTATGTCGTTATGGTGAATTTCTGTATCGACCGCATACTCTTTTCCCGGCTTTGATGCACCAGTCAGATTGGCCCGTCAAACACGTATTTGTAAGATTGAGCGCAATGTCTGACGAAACTGAGCGGCCCGTTAGCGCACGCTGAACGCGACCTGGTCCCAGCCCCTGGCCTATAAGGCGACTCGGACTTTGCGTAGCTGAAAATTTCATTGGGGCGACATTGCAGACTTCATTTCAATCCCGATAAAGGCTGAGTGTTCCCGTCAATTGATAGACTTTCAGACCATGCCCGTAGTAGTATTGCTATATGACGGATGTTGAGAGCACCCGGTAGGGCTTCATCCACCACCGTGTGACACAATCTTGGAACTCTGAACGCCTGTGCCAGGTGTGCTACAATGGGCCCTCTTTTCCGTCAAACCGACATCCGACATCTCGACCGTCGTTGTCGACGATGTCCACCGTGTGCTCCACAACGAGATGGAGCAGGAACAGTTACTTCTGCGTGAATGTAGACTTGCACAGCGTCTACCGCACTCTCTCCCCTTCTCCACCTTGATCCGGCGTCAAGACAGAGTCAAGAAGACTGGAGGTGGGGGAGGGCGCAGGTGGATGGCACGGTCGAGCCCGCGCCTTGACGCTCCACTCCACCCCCGTGGTCCACACAGCAAAGGACCAGATTTTTGACCAACAACAAGAATGGGCAGGGGACCCAGTGTGCGCGACGTCTGCCGGCAACCGGGTGTGCCACCGCACCCCGATATGTTGGCATTTGTTATGGTGCGCAACCCGATAAAGCCTGCCAGAATCTGATAGGTCCCCCATGGTGGTCCAGCGCATCTCCCACATAGCCCGTTTGGGGGCACCCCCGACCCCCACTGTCCTGTAATAATACTCGTTTTCTCGAGCGCGGCCTTAATCAGCGTCTCCAGAAAGCAACTTAGCATTCGGTGTGTATAAATGTGACTGTCTATTCTGAAAATCCGACTGTGTGTGTGATGCATTACCGTAACCGATTGTTCACCAGCGTGTTCTCTGTCATTGCTTCTTTAACCACCATTTTGCACTTTAGGGAGGCGTGCTTTACATAGGCGTGACGGGACTACTCGGTCTTTATCATCGCGAAGTGAAGTTCCTACGCTCCTGCCGCAGGAAGATACTGAACTACGCGCCAGAATAACCTCAGAACTCTGCAGTTTATGGTTTTTGCTGTTTGCCTTTGGACGCCATATTCCCTGCCAATGGGCCTAGGTCTGCCGAGAATGGAAACGCTGTCATTTTTGAAGCTCTGTCAGTCATTCTGCCCCCTGGACCAACCGATATGTACAAATTTTTCCCCCATCTGCCTTCTCCCCCCCATCCCCCCTTCTTTCCACTCCGTCTCCGATAATCTAGTTTTGGGTGGATATGTCTGCTTTTATTCTTAAGGGGCAGCATCGGTCAATCCGCCCGCGTGAAGCGTTAAGTTTTTCTGTTAAGATTTGTGATATGACCTTCCACCTGGTGGAAGTGAATAGCTTGCACTTTGGGGTTTCTCCGAATGCTCTCGCGGGCCAAATCTAAGCCCAAATAACCCGTTTCGGGTTTGAGTAGAATATATTTATTGTAGCACAGACAGGTCATCCGAACGCCATCTCAGGCAGGCGGGAGAATTTTGTCAGTGGATGGGGTAGAGTCATCCTGCAGCTTAAGATGCCCGCCGGACCGCCGCCAGACTTGAGAAACTCGACATTCCTTTATCTATGCCTCGCGAAGCGAGCCGCATGCAGTTGGGGCTGCGGCAAAGATCGTCTGCCTGTGTGTGTGCTTCCTTGTTCCTAGTAGTCTAAACCATCGCAAATCCCTTGTGAAGGGTGCTCCGTGACGCTGTTAGGACCGTAGCTGGGGGGCCCCGAGGTCGGAAGTCTCCCGTGTACGCGAGCTCGAGGGTGAACTCGAGCTCACGGTAGGATTTGAGTGCACCCTTCTTGTCACGGTGGGTTGTGCCATCTGCGTACTTCCGCCCAATTTCCTGCAAGAATAAAACCCGACTGGGAAGCCTGTCCCTTGACCGACGCTCATGTAGGCTCGGTAGATCGTGCAAATACCACGCAGTTCGACCTCATTCATATCCGTTTTGTCGGACTCCACGCTCCACTGCCGTTTACCTTGTGTGCCGATATGCGGAGGAATTCATTTCGCATGATGGCCTGGATGCTGTGGCTAACTCATGAAACCTCAACCGAAATGCGTTGTTTCGAAAAAATTGATTAAATAGGGTTGTGAATTTAGTCATCATGCAGCATACTTCTATAATAATTCAAGTACCTTAGGATGCCGGCTTTCGAATACGCATCTTTCCGGCTGCTTGCGAAAACTATACTCGGTAAAAAAAATGGCTACTTAAGTAGCATGCATTTTTCTCATTGATTTTCGATGCCCATAAAAATCCAATTTTGTTTCGTAGAAAACACGCATAACAATATTCATCCTTTCGTTCAGTTGGTAGAACACTACATCTTCTCTCAATTTTATACTCGAAGTAAGGATATAATTCGGTTTTGATAAAAACTTTTCCAATTCCCAAATAAACTTGAACCCGAGCTGCCGTTACACTTGCATTTGGAGTTTCCAAACTGCAAGCTGTATATTTTCTGCGTACGGAAAACCATACGTTCCTCTACGGTATTAAGATGCGACCGTATGGAGTTCATAAAATTTAACAATAGACTCGAACCATATTGCTAAGTTTACAAGCTTCATTGGTAAATACAGAGACATGACGTCTTATGAACGGCCATTTCACGGTACCAATAAATCTCAGAATTAGGAGCTTTTTTTTAACCGAATTATACCTTTAATTTGGGTACAAAATTGGAAGAAGACGTGATTTTCTACCGAATAAGCTAATGGACGAATATTTTTATGCATGTTTTCCATGAAATATAATTGGACTTTTAGGGGCATCGAAAATGAATGAGAAAAGTTTATGCTAATCAAGAAGTCATTTTTACAGAGTGTAGTTTTTGCATGCAGCCGAAAGGAAGTTCTTTCGGAAGCCGGCATCCTGAAGTAACTGAATTATTATAGAATTACGCTTCACAGTGATTAGTTTTACAACCCCACTTAATTAATCTTTTCGAAACGAAAATGCATTTCGGAAATTCGATTAACATTTCAGGAGTTAGCCCGCCCACTGTATTTCGGACTGGACAGGATGTCGGCTTTTGAGTGCACCTCTTTTCGACCTCCTGCAAAAACCACACTCGGTAAATTTGACTACTTAACTGGCGCGCATTCTTCACATTTTAAGACCGTTCGATGTCCATACACACAACATCGCACGTGTCCGTTTACCAATGCTCCCCATTAAATGTACAGCATAGTCCGCATCCACTGAAAAAATTTATGAACTCTGTATGCTATCTTCTTAAAGGCATAGTGGAATATATGGTTTTCCTTACGCGCAAAGCATGCATCTTGTAGTCTGAAATCGCTAAACGCTAATGCAACGGCAGATCAAGCTCGGATTTATTCGGGAATCGGGAGACCATTTCAAAACCTAAATATGCACTTTCAAAACGAGTTACGATTAGGAAGGTTAGGGTTGTGGGTGTCGGTGTTAGGATAAAAGTTTGGAGGGTTTAAGTTAGGACGCGAGAGTAAGTACCCTCCTCCCTGGAATTTATTTATTTCCGAGATCCAGGAAGCAGCGCAGAAGAGGTTTATTGGCCTGACGTTTTGGACTGTCACTCGAACACATCACTGGAGACTGTTGGGGGACATGCAAATGATTTCACCGATTTCGGTTCTCACTTGAGACGGTCCTACAACGATGTTAGGGGGCGCTCACCGATCGTTCATACGGAACTCACTCGTTCCGTTGTGCCTTATGGATTCTCTCTCGAGCCCAACCAGCAGCCGCACAGCGGCGCATGATATATAGGCAGAATGGTATCGCCGACAAAGACAAGGGAGACTGGAATGGCCATTTCTGGCTTATTAGCCGTCGTCAGCCAGCCATACCCAAGCCCGAAGTGTGGAACACCCGAGCCTCGAACTCGCGACCTGTTGGTTTAGAAGTCAACGCCTCTACTCACCGGGCCACGAGCCCGTTGCCTTGTCGGCTTTTGCTCGGGAATATACAATGTTAGGGGGGCTCACCGATCGTTCATACGGTTGGAGTCGCTGGTTTTCCGACATCATAGAGAGAAATTCTGGGGTCGGTATGTGGATGATACCTTTGTCGTCATCGTTCGAGGTCAACTGCTGACACTCAAATAACGTCTCATCATCGTCTTATCGGGCACTCAATTTACTCTCCGACCAATCGTATCACTGAAGGTACTCCAACTTACGGACTGGCAAAGTGGCTGTTTTGACGTCGTAAGTTTCTGACCTCCGATTCAACCACAACAGTCAGCTCGCCAGCGCAGTTCCTGGTGAAACTTAAAGGGGTAAGTCTTTTGCCAAATGAGGTCAAGACGTACTTTACGTTTGACGGAACAATCTACGAGCAGGTGAAGGGAACGCCAATGGGTCCACCGGTTTCGAGACTCATAGCCAAAGCCGTCCTACAACGGTTGTATTCGCTGGTTTTCCAACACCACAGACCGAAATTCTGGGGTCCATACGTGGATGACACCTTCGTCGTCATCGAACGGGATCAGGTGCTGGACTTCAAACAACATCTCAACGCCGTCTTCCCCGACATTTAGTTTAGGATGAAGGAGGAAGAAAACTAACAGCTGGCCTCTCTGGATGTCCTAGTTTGCCGCAAAGATTGTGATGGCCCAAAAACTAAAGTATTCAGGATAACAGGAAATACGACGCAAGTACTAAACTTCAGCAGCTACCACCTGATCAGTCAAGAACGCGGTTGTGCAAGGGAACTATACCAGCGCGTTGAGATGCATTAAAGCGAAATGGAGGACAAGGTCGCTGAAGTACACTATCTCGACCGGTACTGAGAATTACCCGCGCAGCTTTGTTAACTAGTATATACGCAAACGATACCAGGGATCAAATCTAACCGTCGGAGAAACTGGGAGATTAATCCGGACACGAGTGGCCGAGCACGCAGCAGCACTGAGAAGGAAAGACGCCAGCTCTCAGGCTGCGGCTCATTCCAGGGGGTCGGCAATATTTTCGAAGCTCAAGGAGCCGAAATCTTTGCAAGAGATGATAACCGCGTGAGCCGCGACTGCTCGAGTTACGATTCTCAGTCCATCAATCCACCAACAAGCGTTATGATTTTCCGTTGCCATATTCGGTGCTGAGACATCCCCTGGGCGGGGGAATCAGTCGCGTGGGAAAGACACGAGGGTCGGTGGCCCTCCTATCTAGAATTTGTCCAAAGACCGCCTGTTATATGTGGGGTCTGAACAAGGTAAAGACGACGATTTCGCATGTTTCGTCGCGTCTCATAGTCTCTAGTAGACTGATCTACTCCAAGTTAGCGATTAATTTCTGAGCAAATCTAAAACCTGCAATTTCAAAATTAGAGTATCCACCAGCTCACTGGGAAACCTGGGGGACTCACTGATGAGCCAAACACCTCGCAGCTGTCATTTCGCGAGAGAATATCGGCCAAACACTTATCTGAGCTTTTAGCTAGTATAAATGCCGTCAAGTATTGGATGGGCCTTTGAGGACAGTTCCGAAGTACTCGGCGCTACGCTTAATAATCTGAGATTTCTCTCTAAGAAGTATTGTCCCGTCGGAGCTGAGATGATGCGCGGTTTCTTTGATGCTGATGCCATAGACTACCCCTTTTCGCTGCGGCTGGCCTACCCTTTGTTTTCCCTGGCCTTTGTCTCCATCCGGGCATTTCCCGCATTCATTTCCTCACAAAGAGACGACGTCCGAAGAAGTTCGCCTTCTTTGCGTCATTTCTGTGTTAGATGTACGCTTTGTGCGACCTGTTCTTCTCAGCGATCAGATTGTGAATTTCGTTATCGTTATCATTAGACCAGTCCAGGTTTTGACGGCATGACTAACCGACGGTGAACTGGGCGGTGAAATGAACGGAGTTCCGCAATCGGCGGAGCCTTCGGTTACTTCAGGCTCTGAGCTACTTTCCTGCTGAAATCTATGCGGTGAGCAGACATTTTCTACAAAAGCACATCTATTTTACCTGAGGGTAGCCTCCCTTGTAGCCCCCTGCGAGTTTGCAGTCAAACCCTTATCGTGGATATAACGACCCATGTAACTATTGACGCCTCAGACTGCCCTTGTCACCAGCAGTTCAAGTGATCTCGCCTCCGGCATCGGTCAACTTCGCGATCGGGGGCGCATCCAGATTGCTCTTTCCCGTGTCGGAAGGCGTAAGGTTTAATGAGGGGAGGGGAGGTGTTCCGTGCAGGTTCGCAGATCGGTCACACTGAAAGTCTTAAAACTCTGCACTAACTTTGCGAATTTTTAATCGAGTACCGACAGCCTGTTAAGAAAAGCTCCAGTTTCAAGCCCCGAACATAACAAATATTCGGATGCATTTTCCGAAATCCGTTTTTTTTTCTGCTTTTGTAGAAAGGTCGGTGACAAAACTCATCCCAGTGGGAATAAGATACTGAGTTAGTTGAATGAGCCAAGACACACGGCAACTGCGATTAACTCTCAGAGTTAAGATCATGTGTAGTAACTGCATCATCACAAACATATTCACGCGCAGATCACCAGCGTCTCGCCACCCCTTTGAGCACTCGATAGACGCCGTCGCGAGCGACGGTCGAACTCTCACTGATCACGTGACCAGACCTCCATAGGGTGTCGGCTTTCTCGGCGTCAAACCAGCTATCTTCATAAACTTTTTTCCGGATTCAGGTGAGCTGGCATCCCGAACAATTCCCCCCTCCCTCCATGGCAGTACAGAACGATTCGGAGCTATATGTGTCCACTAGGAAGGAGGTTGCAGTTTTTAGTCGACGGAAAATGCCCTGACAGGGGATAACTTCTCAGCTCGCAAGCCCTGCTCCAGCGCGACATAGAGGAGAGAAAGTGTGCTGATGATGGAGAAGAGGGAATATCATCCGGGTTCTTGCACTGGCGGGGGGAAGCTTTCTTGCATAATTGGCTGGGGGGAGGTCTTTGTGTGGGCTTGATGGGATGAGATTGTTTGACGACATCCATCTCGTTTCACGAATGGATGTCGGCAACCCTAGTCACCTTGTAGTTGACATATCAAGTGAAGCGGGTAAAATGAGGGGATGAAGTCGGGAGGGATAATTTGCAGCAATTGGTTCCAACCACTTCTGGTAGTTGCGTTTCGCTCAGGTCTGGGTCAGCGACATCACCGCAGATAAGGTCAAGGGCAGGCAACAACCACTACGACCCCCCAAGGTCGATTCGCGAGTAGAAGACAGACGACAGCAAAGACTGTTGTATTCTGTACAGTGTTACACCAGTTTTATTGATTGCAGGTCGGAAATAAGCTTTCGCATTTCGCCTCCGAGCTCTGCACCTGAGCGACGAGTAGGCGATCGATAAACGCAATCGAAACAAGTGTGGAAGGTTGCAACTGCCGTTTTCGACGCATCTCCCATCCTCTGTCGGCGGCGTCCCAGAGGGTCTATGGGTTGGACCCATGTCATTTGACAATGGGACATTTTATTCACATTCTCTACCATTCAGGTCCTGGGGTCATATCCGGCTTTTTGTCTGACAGCATGTGCTATGCCAGTATCAATAAAGCATGGCCCACGCAGCCTGGTATACGCCGGCAGTTCCCTGACACCTTGTCCCCTGCCGGTGGATGCGCTTGCACTCTCGCTGGGTATACAGGTCGTGGGCATGGTTACCTAGTTATTACCCTCTTTCTGATTCGTCGTGGTGTTTCTGTTCGTTAAAATCCTGGTCATGTGTTTGTTTTGGATCAGGGGGTGTGGTGGTACGTCTGGGTGCGGGTCTGACCGTGCCACCCACCTGTATCCTCTCCCGCCTGCGGTCTTCTTAACTCTGTCTTGACACCGGTGGGGAAGGAGAGAATGTGGTAGGTGTTGCGCAAGTCTACTCCTGCTATAAACTACATTAAGTGGGCCAACTCATGAAATCTCTACAGAAATTCCGAAATGGGTTTTCGTTTCGAAAAGATTAATTAAGTAGGGTTGCAAGACTAATCATCCTGCAGCATAATTCTATAATAATTCAGTTACCCCAGGCGGCGGCTTTCGAACAAACGTCTTTCCGGCTGCATCCACAAACCATGCTCAGTAAAAAATGACTAGGTAAGTAGCATGCATTTTGTCATTGACTTTCTATGCCCTTAAAAATTCAATTAGATTTCATAGAAAATATGCATAAAATATTCATTCTTTTGCTCATTCAGTAGAAAATTACGTCTTCTTTCAATTTTATACTCGATGGAAGGGTATAATTTGGTTTATAAAGCTTTTCCCGTTCCCAAATAATTTTGAACTCAACCTGTCGTCACACTTGCATTCAGTGTTCCAAATCTACAAGCCGTACAATTTCCGCGTACGGAAAACCATACATACCTCTACCGTATTAAGAGGAGACCATACGGGGTTCATAAAATTAAGAAGTGGATTTGAGCAATATTGTTAACTTTACAAGCCATATTGGTAAATGCAGAGACATTACATTTTATGAAGGGCCATTTCACGGTGTTAAAAAATCTCACAATCATAAACTTTTTAAAACCGTATCATACCCATCCTTTGAGTACAAAATTGGAAGAAGTAATTTTCCATCAAATGAGCAAAAGAATGAATATTTTTGTGCATGTTTTCCAAGAATTTCAATTGAATACTTAAGGGCATCGAAAATTAAGGAAACCAATTCATGCTAATTAAGTAATCATTTTTTACAGAGTATGGTTTTTAGATGCAGCCGGAAAGACGCTTATTCGAAAGCCGGCCCCCTAGGGTAACTGAATTATTATAGAATTATGTTGCAGGCTGGCTAGTTTTACAAGCCTACTCAATTAATCTTCTCGAAACGAAAACGCATTGCGGAATTTCTGTTGACATTTCATGAGTTAGCCCCCCTACTGACCCATGTTGGGGCGTTGTTGTTGTTGGTCAAGCGTGTGTTGTAGACCAGGGGATGTGGTAGCACGAGTCCGGTCGTGCCAGCCACCTGCGCCCACCTCCGGTCTTTTCCATTTCATTGTACCAGACATAGGACTAGATTTCGTTTTTGTTGGAGTGATAGAAGACTTGCGCGTCATCATCATCATCATCATCGTCACCATCATCTCCTCCCTTACCCATCTGGTAAGATAAGGGTGCGACTACTGAGGTCAGTCTTGGCCGAACAGACGAGTTGGTCCTCTAAATACCAGCCTCGAAAGGTGACAGCCCAAGCTAAATTCAGGGTCACGCGTCGCTCTTCGGGGTGAAAAGGTCTGAAAGCGCGTGCTATGCCAATATCAGCAAACCATGGTCCTCGCAGCCCGGTATGCGCTGACAGTTCCCTGATACCTGGTTTCCTGCCGGTATATGCGCCTGAGCTCCCGCTGGGTATACAGGTGGTGGGCATGGCTGCCCAGTCACCATCCTTGTCCTTCTGACCCCTATTGGGGTGTTGTTGTTGGTGAAAAATGGTGTGGTGGCCGGCCGTGCCTAGTCATCCTCGTCATTCTGTTCCCTGTTGGGGTGTTGTTGTTGTCATTGGTGAAAATTCCTGGTCGTTTGCTGTGTGGACCAGTTGGTGTGGTGGCACCCCTAAGTGCAGGTCTGACCTTGCCAGCCACCTGCGTCCTCCCCCACCTCCGATCTTCTTGACTCTGTGTTGACACCGGGTCCAGTTAGAAAGAAGGGAAGAGAGAGCGCGGTAGATGCTGTGCAAGTCTACTATCACTATAAACCAACTCATGCACAAATCACAGTCCCTGCTCCGCCTTGCTGTGGAGCACACGGTGGGCATCGTCGAAACGGACGGTCGAACTCTTGTGTACATGCCATCCTCGGTTGCACCAAGCACCAGTTCACACGCGCTTCCCAGAACATGCTTTGAACGCTGTTTGTACTCCCTTCTCCTTCATAAACTATCGAGTGACTAAGATTGGTATGTTAACTTAAACTGTTTTAGTAAGCTAACCGTATGGCATCAGTCAAGTGGGGCTGCAGAACCGAACCTCGCCGAAAATTCTTTTACTATTCAGGTGGTAATCATTTTTAAGAGGAGACTTCCTCTGCACGTAACTTATATACTTCTTCATACTGACCCAACTGTGAAAAACCCGGCGCCTAGGTGGTATTCGAACCCAAGACAGCCAAGGCTCTAGCCACCTGAGCGACGAGGCCCCACTGTGAGACGGAAGCTTAATCACATTTGGGTCAAGTTACCCGCCAAACCTACTGCAACGTCTGAAATATGTTTCTGTTGAAAAAAAAACAGTTTGACACCCGCAGCCACTGATCGCAACGCTGAACGGCCCTTCAGCCTCCGCTGATCAAAACTACTATTATTAACGGCAGATTAAAATTTCTAGTAAACAACCGGCGTACGAATAAATCTCCTGTATTTCACTTTTTTACCAAAATCACGTAGCTAGATCATAAAATGGTCGGTTAAATCTCACACAAATGCCCATACACCTTTTACACGTCTTGACACCGGGTCCAGGTGGGGAGGATGAGAGAGTGCAGTAGATGCTCCGCAACTCTACTATCACTATAAACTACAGTGCGTGACCTATCTCATGAAATGTTGGCTGAAATTCTGAAATGGGTTTTCGATTAGAAAGGATTACTTGGTGGCGGTTGTGATACTGATTGTCATAAGGCATACTCTTATAACATACTCTTATAACATTTCGGACTCGGCAGGATGTTGGCCTATAAATGCACTTCTTTTCAATCTCCTGTAGAAAGCGTGCTTGGAAAAAAAATGACTACTTAAGTAGCATTCATTTTTCCCATTGATTTTCGATGGTCTTGGAAATTCAAATATATTTTATAGAAACCACAAACAAAACTGTGCTTTCTTTTAGGCAATCAATAGAGAATCACGTCTTCTCTATATTTTATACTTAAGGAAGGAGTATAATTAGGTTTTAAAAAAGTTTCTATAAGACTTTTTAACACCGCGAAATGTCCATCCACATATCATCGTACCTGGCCGTTTACCAGTGCTCCTCATGAAATGTACAACATGGTCCGCATCCATTGCAACATTTTGTGGACCCTGTATAATATCTTTTTAATGACATAGAAAAATATGGGATTTTCTTTACGCGGAACGCATGCAACTTGTAGAGTGTAATCACTAAGCGCTAATGCAACGAATGATCAGGCTCCAAATTTTTCGGCAATTGGAAAACTTTTTTAAAACCTAATTATACTCCCTCCTTAAGTATAAAATATAGAGAAGACGTGATTCTCTATTGACTGACTAAAAGAAAGCACATTTTTGTTCGTGGTTTCTATAAAATATATTTGAATTTGCAAGAGCATCGAAAATCAATGAGAAAAATTAATGCTACTTAAGTAGTCTTTTTTTACCAAGCACGCTTTCTACAGAAGATTGAAAAGAAGTGCATTTAAAAGCCGACATCCTGCCGAGTCCGAAATGTTATAAGCGTATGCCTTATGATAATCAGTATCACAACCGCCACCAAGTAATCCTTCCTTATCGAAAACGTATCTCAGCATTTCAGCCAACATTTCATGAGATAGGTCACGCACTGCAGATCACGCACAAGTCACCGTGCATGCCGCACTTGCTGTGTAGCACACGATGGACATCGTCGGAATCGACGCTCGAACTGTCAAATGTGCCTTCGACACGCAAATTTTCGCACACATTTGTGAACCTGTGAAACCGCTCTAATTCTGAACGGCTCACTGCCTTCCAACTTTCGACGATGAAGGTCTGTGAATACCAGTTCCACTTTTGGTGACATTAGTAAACTGAATCGTTCCCCGTTAGGTGATTCGGGTACTATTATGACTGCGCTGGGGAAACGTCTTTTGCTGCGTGAAGCGAACAGGCGAGTTCCAAGAAACAGTTCGGAAGAAGAAGACGAAGATGCGATCACTAGAACAAGAAGTGTATTGGCATGACGTTTCGGACTCGCTCTCGAACCCATCATCAGAGGCAATCACAGCAAACGGTAATAAAGGCGCAAGGTGAGCAGTATCCATAGGGCCCGGTTGCCAAGCCATCATGTGTCTACTATATTTGACAGTACTCATGTTCATCGCTGGGTGTCATGGTTGATTCGATTTCTGCCTGTCGGTCGCTACCCAGATCATTAATTACGGTGGCTGCATCTCCGTCGTTTATTCTTGGCATAACGATCACTCGGTCGTTTGACCGGCTGTCACCGTGACTACTGATCACCCACACCTTCCCCCCCCCCGTGCGACTAGTGATTCCGTCCAGTCCAAATCGTAGCACGTGATATGGAGGCGGAAGTTTATGGCACTTGCCAATTTAATGCGGGCCGGGAGAACCATGACTCATACAGCTCACGTGGTTATCAGCTCTTGCGAGGATTTCGGCCTCATCAAGCTTGAAGACTTGGCCGGACTCCGTCGAATGAGTCACGCCTTGGGAGTTGGCGTCACTACTCCTCACTGCTGCTGCTGCTGCTGCTGCTGCTGCTGCTGCTGCTGCTGCTGCTGCTGCTGCTGCTGCTGCTGCTGCTGCTGCTGCTGCTGCTGCTGCGTGTCCGACAATTCGCGTTCGAGAGTAGTCTCCCAGATTCTCAGAACTATTTACTTTGTCCGCATCAGCACCAGATTCGGTAAACGTCTCCATAGGTTTCCTGCCGTTGCAGTGGTGCTTCCGGCCTGGCCCCTGGTGATTACCTCTGGCCTGTGTGCAACTCCAACTCCGAGTGGTGTGAGGAGCTGGCGGACGGCTTCCGAGACGTTCCTCACACTAGGTAAATACGCTACGAAAGGCTACCCAGCCGCAGATCCCCAAAGTCAGTATTACTGTAGTTCGGATCCATAAATTTCCCGATTAATAATTACCCTGCCTCTTCTACATTAGAATGATCTACAGCGAAACCCTTATTGTATGTTTGCTTTAAACGAAGGACTTACATCTGACGCTAGGGCCCCGATTTCAGCTCTTATATCCTGGTCCCCAGGTTAGGGCCACTTGTTAGAATTTGGGTTCCACAAGTAGTCATATTTAAACCCGCCATAAACCGCCTGAAAACCTCAAAACCCTCAAGATGTTCCTTCATTGTTTATACGCATTTAGTAACGTCGGGATCGCTAGTGTTCTACGTGAATATATGAACGCCATCGTACGCAAAGTAGCAACCTGCCATTGGCTCAAAGTATGAACCTTCAAACGTTTCCTCTGCTAACCAATTAACCAGCATTTATTTGCTGCAGGTTACGCCACTAACTGAACGGTAAATGTTGCTCCATCTCCATCCACTGAGGTTATTTAATTTCGAGCGTTCTTTTCTCACAGAAACTGATCATTTCCAAAAATGTTCCTGGGTATAGGAACTGTGCATTATTCATAGATCTGGAATGCAGACAAATGCTCATTGCTAAACGGGACTGCCCAACAGGTTCTCCAATCACAGCGCATTTTCGAAATCATAAGGGAAAGCAGATTCCCTTATGTTTCTTAAGGGACATCTGGGTAAGGATAGCGGATGTAACACTCTCGGGTAGTTTTTTCGGAAATTAACCTTCATATATCATCTTAGTAGTTTTGGTGTGGTCCCAAGGCAACACGGAACGAGTGAGTTCCATAGCGCAATCACTGAGCACCGCTCTATGACTGTATATACCCGATCGCAAACGACAGTGTAACGAGTCCATTTTTCAGTGGTTAGTGCGTTTGATTTCTAACCAACAGTTTGCGTGATCGAGTCCCTGGGTTTGCACACCTGGAGGTTCAGTACGGCTGGCCGAAAACGCCTAATAAGCCAGAAATGGCCAATCCAGACTCCCCAGTCCTTGTCGGTAACGCTATTCTGTGGCTCATAACAGTTCGTCTGACAAAAGGTAGGCAAAGAAGTCATGCGGACCAGATCGGTGTCCGGCAGACGTTTTTGGGAATACGCGCACATAACAAATGCCTGCATTGGGGTATAGTGGCAGGCATCAATTGGGATCGCTTTCGAAAGAACGACTTTCCGGTCACATACAAAAACCAAAGTCTGTGAAAAAAGACTACGTAAAGCGCATGAAATTTTTCTCATCGATTTTTGATGGTCTTAAAAATGCAATTATACTTTACAGAAACCATGCATAAAAATATTCATCCACTTACTCATTCGGTAGCAAATGACGTCTTCTTCCAATTTTATACCCGAAGGAAGGGTATAATTCGGTTTTTAAAAATTTTCTAATTGTGAGATTTTTTAATACCGTGAAATAACCTTTCATAATACGTCACGTCTCAGCATTTACCAATGTGGCTTGTAAAGTTAACAATATGGCTCAAATCCATTGTTTACTTGTATGAAACGCATCTAGTCTTCTCTTAATACCATAGAGAAATATATGGCTTTCCGTAAGCGGAAAATATGCGGCTTGTAGTTTGGAAGCCTTGAATGCTGGTCTAACGGCAGGTCGGGCTCAAAATAATTAGGGAATTGGAAAAGTTTTTGAAAACCGAAGTATATCCTTCCTTCGAGTACATATTGGAAGGAGACGTACTTTCCCACCGAATGAGTAAAAGGATGAATATTTTTATGCATGTTTTCCAGGAAATATAATTGGACTTTTAGAGGCGTCAAAAATCGATGAGAAAAATGCACGTCACTTAAGTAATCACTTTTCACAGGGCATGAATTTCGCATGCAGCCGGAAAGAAGTTCATCGAAAGCCGACATCCTGAGATAACTGAATTGTTATATAATTATGCTGCCCGATGATTAGTTTTACAACCCTACTTGATTTACCTTTTTGAAACGAAAATGCATTTCGGAATTTCGATTGACCTTTCATGAGTTGGCCCACCTACTGTATTATCGCTTGACAGGATAAGCTACTGGAATGCACACTGTGGAGAAGAGGTGTATTCAGTGTAAGCGCTAAATGCATCACGTGTGCTAACTCCTGTCTACTGTTTAAACTCGCAGAAGTTGGGGTCGCATGTAGGTGATCATGGCTACGATGTTTGTCATAGGCTCCGCTACTCCCGAGTGCCTTGATAGCATGCGTGTGTGTGGGTTTAGCCCCTAAAACGGGCCACACGGTAAACCAAAACGGGAGCCAAATCGGACTCCGGCAGGCGTTATCGGGAATGCGTACCCATAACAAATGTTGGCATTGGGGTGTGGCGGCAGGCTCAGTTGCCAGCACACGCCGTGCCAACTGGGACCACTGCGGATCTTCCCAATTTTGTGTTGTTGTTAAAAAACTTAGTCTAATGTTTTTCTGTGGACCAGGGGTGTGGGAGTACGCCAAGGTACGGTTTTGCGCCGCGCCTGAATGCCTCTGCCCTCTCTCGATTTCGGTCTTCTTAATACTGTCTTGACACTGAGTCCAGGTCTGGAAGGAGGAGGAGGAGTAGAAGGAGAGGGTGCAGAACACGGAGTTACTGTTTCATGAGACCAACTTCCAAGAAAATCTTTGTCGATTGGACGAGTGGTCCCGTAGATGGCTCTTGTCCTTCAACTTGACCAAATGTACCATACTGCGCCTCGGAAATCAGACCCCTAGTACGCGGCAATACCATCTGAACGGAATACCACTTCGAGAAGCAGAAACGCAGAAAGATCTCGGAGTCTCGGTTGCAGACAGCCTGAAGCCTTCTACGCAATGTTGTAAGGCGGCCAAGGCCGCAACTTCAATGCTATATGCCATCAAGCGGGCGTTCGCAGTTTTCGATGAAGACTGCTTCTCCAAAGTCTTCGGCACGTTTGTAAGGCCGCACCTCGAATATGCAATTCAGGCCTGGAGACCATGGACACATCAGGATTACAATCAGCTCGAAAGGATGCAGAGGCGAGCCACAAACTTAGTAAGAGGTCAAAGTGCACTGTCATACGAGATCCGCTTAATTAACCTTAATCTCTATCCTCTGAGTTATAGGCAGTTGCGCGGTGACTTGATACAAACTATCCGTATCGTGCGTGGCTTGGACTGCGCCCTTCGGTGCGATGACTTTTTCCAACTCGCCACTACAACTAACCTCCGAGGACATCCCTTCAAGCTACGTGTGCCTCAGGGTAGATTGAATGTGAGAAAATATTTCTTCTCTAACCGCGTCGTGGAACCGTGGAATAATCTGCCCAAGACGGTTGTCATGTCTCAGTCTGTAGCGACATTTAAACGTAGGCTTGACAGACATATGCTACAGCACCAAGCGGACTATGTGATTTTTTAGCCATGAGACCAGTGACATATGTGAATCAATGCCTGCAAACACTTACTGTTGTAATTTCTTCCCATTCTGCTAATTTATCGATTTTTTTATGTACAAAAAGAGAGTTCAAAGGCGTAAGCCTATTTCCCTCAAATACACTGGACTGACTGACTGACTCAGTGACCGCACGCCAGACCAGTGCGTGTGTTGGTGGTGTTAAATCATGCCAGAGAGAGAGGGAGGCAAATGATCTCGACAGTTTTTAACCGTTTGTGGGAGGGTATTCAAGTTTCTTGTTTTAAAGTTAAGGTTTTACTGCATTAGCCCAGCAGCGGCAACCTCAGGCCTGGCAAGGACGACTGTGGCCGTCGGAATGCGCGCGTGCGTCTGTGTTTCGGTCGGCCAGACTGTGAGGTCAGGGTTTCTGGAACCGTCCGCTGACAGTGTGAATGACCTTGACGCAACGGAGCCCTGAACAAAGACCCCAGGCATTGTACTGATGGCTGTCGACCATGGGTGGTCTGCCGTTACTCCCGAATCTGGCGCAAAACCCTATGAAACGTCAATAATTAATTCTTTTGCTAATGTTCTACCTGCAGTAAAATTTGACCTATGCTCAGCCAAACACTCGCAGGCACTTGATGGTCTTTTAAAAAACGTCTTTAGGTTTACGCTCCTAACCTCCCATATAAAACTACAGCAGGTGGGCTAACTCATGAAATGTCTGCCGAAAGTCCGAAATGCGTTTTTGTCTCGAAAATATTAATTAAGTAGGGTTGTAAAATTTATCGTCTTGCAGCATAATTACTTCCTCTTCCAATTTTATGCTCGAAGGCAGGATATAATTCGGTTTTAAAAAAGATTCTAATTGTGAGATTTTTCAATACCCTGAAATGGCCGTTTATAAAACGTCGTGTCTCTGCATTTACGAATGTGGCTTGTAAAGTTAACAATAAGGCTGAAATCCACTGCTAAATTGTATGAACCCCATATGGTCTCATCTTAATACTGGAAATAAATGTGTGGTTTTCCGTGCGCGGAAAATATACAGCTTGTAGGTTGGAAGTCCTGAATGCAAGTGTAACGTCAAGTCGGTTTCAAAATTATTCGGGAATTAGAAAATTGTTTTAAAACCGAATTATACTCTTCTTTTGAGCATGAAATTGGAAGAAGACGTGATTTTCTACAGAGAAAATAAAAGAATGAATATTTTTATGCATGTTTTCCATGAAATATAATTGAATTTTTAAGGCCACCGAAAATCAATGCGAAAAATTCGTACTACTTACGTGGTCATTTGTTGCAAAGTATGATTTTTGCATGCGGCCGCAAAGATGTTCGTTTGAAAGTCCGCATCCTGAAGTAACTGAATTATTATAGAATTGGGCTGCAAGATGATAAATTTTACAACCCTTCTTAATTAATCTTTTCGAAACGAAAACGCATTTCGGAATTTCGGTTGACACTTCATGAGTTAGCCCACCTACTCTGTATAAGTTCCTGTCTGAGAATTTTCCATCGTGTAACCTGTAGTCTTAGCCCTGACCAAAATCCAGAAGACCAACTACCGAGCATGCGTGTGCTTTCGATAAATTCTTGTCGTGCCAGTACATTTATATAGAAACGAGGTAGACGAAGAACATGCGAGTGATAAGAGAAATCGATTACTGTTGGGTCTTATCCTGCAAGTGGGATGTGTGAGAAACGGGTAAGATCGCGGAGAAGTGCGCGCAGGTTTCCCATCTTTGATCACGACAGAAGTGGAACTTTCGCTCGATTGTTGTGCCTCTGTTGCTGCTAGCAGACGCTAACTCAATTGCTTGGGGTAGTTCGGTGGGAACCCGTAAATCATGCGGATGTCTGCGCTGGGGTCCACAAAATGTCCTAACTCAACAATATGCGCGAGAATGACGCTGTTTATACGTGTACTTTCATCCATTCTCAACCCTTCCGGGAGGTATTCCCGTATTCTTTAGGACAGGCGCCTACTCGTACGATCACAGGAGTAAATGCAGGAGATCTGAGCTGGCAACCTCTTCTAATCTTCTCCATGTAAAATAGGGTTGGTCGAGAAACCCGCCCGAAATCTTGCCGCCGGGAAGGTTCGCAAAACATCCGTACCAGCATGTCTCCTCAGGCAGTTGCTTGCCGCGTTTCTCTGGGAAGGAATTTTGAGGAACAGAGTTCTCTTCTCCGCCGTCAATATGGTGGATTTTGCCGGTCTCTCGATAATATTCTTTGACATACATCTGTCAGGATACCCGCTCTGGTGAAGCAGATCCTAGATCATTCTACATTCCCCCTCGATGCTGTCATTTGGACAGATTTTTCTTGCCCTTTGTGCAAAACAACGGACTAGACTGCATTTCTGGTAAAGGAATATGGAACTGCAGTATTTCACATATTTTGCAGACCAAACTTTCTTCCGATATATGCTCCTTTTAAAGCTGCCGTTAGCTCTTCTGCTTGAAAGAAGTCTAAGATGGGAGGCGAACCTGCCATCTCCACTTCCAACATAAAGTTGATCGGCGGATGTGTCTGATTTACAGTCTCCGTGAGGAAAGTTATCACGTCTTCTGCAATGGCAGTTGCAAAGATGTCATATAACTGCCTTATTGACCCGGTCGTTTAGTTTAAACCTCTCCAGCCTGCTCATAAAGACATCGGTTAAGAAAGAACCTAAAGGCGGGTCCGTAACAACGTCAGCTTGCTGGTATTCCTATATTCTGCCGACTAGTTGATGGGTATATGCAGGTGCAACTGACTGTCTCTGTGACCGGGACGTTTGTGAAAAGCCATAGGGCAGCTTTCAAAAACATCATCCTTTCGTTCAGTTCTAGGTCTTTGCCGCCATCAACGAATTCGAACATATCAGGGTAGCTGCGTGGTTTGAGCTGGTACTGTAAAGAAGATGAACAAGCGATCTCTGGAACAGTAGGTGTCTTAGTCTGAGCCTTCGGTCTCGTAAAGGAGGCCATCGTCAGAGACTGTGAGAATGCGGCATCAAATGAGCAGTTTTTGTAGTGAAGCCATGAAGGGGGGATATAAATGCAGAGGGTGGTATTCGCGATACGCTTGATGCCGCATCCTCACAGTCTCTTACGATGGCCTCCTGTACGAGACCGAAAGCTGCGAATAATACGCCTACTGTTCCGCAGATCGTTTGTTCATCTTCTTTACAACAAGAACCTGGGATTCGCATATTCGCTTCCATCCTAGCTGGTACTGTATGGGTCTCGAGTTTCTTTACCAACTCTGTGGCGACTAGCCATCCTGACTGGTCTGGCGTCATTGTTCAAGGCCTCGCTGTCGCAAGGTCATTCATCCCTTGCAGCGAGCCGTTCCAGACGAGCTGACCTGAAGTCACACGACCAACAGGTCGGGCATACCTGCTTCCGCGCGGTCGCAGCTGCCCATGCGGCCACGTGAACGCACCCCACCCCCTGCAACCAGCAAAACGAGCCACTGGGACACCACCCCCCGGCAAATGTAACGCACACTGACTGAACGCCACTCGAGCTTGGCCCACGAGTCTACAAAAGTGGCTGCCACTACTATCTCAGGCCTGACTGGACGCAGTCAACATCAGCCCTGGCTTCTCCAGTGGCCACTGTCACCTCAGGGGACAACTCCGGGTCCTGTGCACAATAAATTCCTCATTCTGGAGCCTTTTGTCATCTCCTTCCAAAATAGGATTAGCACTGATTATGGTTGCGCTGTGAGTATCCACATTCTCACCGCTTGATCACTACAAATTGGTGACTCCGACGTGATCGACGCGCAACCTTCTGATCTGGCTGAACTCAACCGCCGCGCAATTCCCACTCAACTTCGCCTTGCTGTTTTTTCTTGTGTCACTCATCGTGCCCATGGATAGGAAAACGCACCCTGTCGCGATTCGAGATGGATGTTGTCTGCACACCTAGGCCATACTAGTCCACGTCAAACCTCAATCAAACTGTGCAGACCAGACCTCCAAATGTGTTGCCACCAGGACGCCTCACTTTTTTCCGAGACATTCTTCCGCCCATTACCGACGAAACCATCATTCGTGAGTTGCTTGCATGCACTCAATATGCCACCGCATAAACAGCAATGAACTTTCACACTTTGGACACTGCATTCACTCCCAATTTTTGTGTCTGGATGACAGTGAGCCTATTTCACTGACGCATTCCTCCGACTCAGCACTTAATGGGATGCCTTGTGTCCGAAACGTTCTTCCGTCTCATACCAAAGTGCCAACTCACCGGCACACGTTGACGAGACCACGCCAGCACACCCAGGGTTGATGCCTCGACTGCACCTCTGTACAGGTCGCAGCATCCCCACTGGCATGCGGTCCGAGCTACTTCTGTCATCATCGACACACGCTCTCAAACCCGCATGTGCACTGGATAATTTCACACATATCATCGCCTGCCTCACGATCGACACCATCACTTCGTTCTGTGTCTGGCGGGGCGCTCTGGCGACTAGCCATCCTGACTGGCCCGGCGTCATTGTTCAAGACCTCGCTGCCTCAAGGTCAGTCACCCCTTGCAGCGAGCCGTCCCAGACGAGCTGACCTGAAGCCACACGACCAACAGCTCGGGCATACCTGCGTCCGCGCAGTCGCAGCTGCTCATGCTCAACTTGAACGCACCGCCCCCCCCCCCCTGCAACCAGCAAAAGCGGTTGTCACCTCTTACATGGATTTTGGCCTTGACTTCAGCGAGTTCCAACCACACATCTAAATTCGATGAAGTTAAGGCCAAAATCTATGCAAGAGGTGACATTCGCGTGAGCCGGGAGCTACTGGAATCAGGGTTCACTGGCCCCCAATGCATGAACAAGTGCAACGAACTTCCCCTTCTATACCCGATGCTGAGACTTCGCCTAGCCACGCGAGGAAAGCACAGTTGAACACTCGTCCCAACGCCAGGTTCGTTGGGTCAGGTTGTCGAGCAGCCATTGCATCAACATCCAACGCACGTGATGAAATTGCAGCAATTAACGACGCAAATGTCGGTCATCAAACAATTAGCACGTCAAGCGAAATAATCCCTGGTGGGGGAGTCGTGAATATTCATTAGGTAACTCGGAGGCATGGTGACTGCATCCTTTAAATACTGCAGCCCTTTGTGCATGAACTATCGGTATCTGCTATTGGGTTCAGAAGATGAGTTAGAGCAGTAATCCGAAACGTCAGGCGAACGGAGCTCTTGTGCCAGCAATTGTGTCTCCCTCCTCACGACTGCCTCCTGGGGCTCGTCTCTTCGCTTCTACTCACGTTACATCTTTCACCCGTGGCCGCGTCACTTGAACTGATAGGCGGGAGTGCAGGCCTAGATCCCGTCGCATTAAACTCCACTATCGTGTGCATAACTTTCACTGGTGTCTTTTACCTTCTCGACGAAAGGGGGACTGGGTCCTGGTTATTGTGGGGGTTAGGGTACGCCCACCATTTTCGCGGATCCTTGTCGTACCTCTTCGGAGATTTTGGTTCAAGTACTATAGTAAACGTTCGCGACCACAATGTCTAGGTGCAGAAAACGATGGGAAAGAGGAGTTCCCATTATTAATGAACACCACAGTGCTTGGACCTAACTGAGTGAACTAGGCTTGTCTGCGGACTGGCCATGAAAGACGGCCGACTGTACGAGATATCATGCAACCCGAATCACGATCACACTCGCGCTATTCCGCGACGCCTGTGTACACAAGCCCATCACGCCGTTACTGTGTTTCCGTTAACCTACGTACGGTTTTAAGGAAATGAGTCTTGATTGTTTTACTTACCGAATAACCCTCTACCTTTCTTCTCACCTGTCATGTCAACACTTCATTATCTACACACTCAGCGCCATTTTCGGAAATCGGTTGCTGCCTTCTGAATTAATTAATGGATATTGGGTTTCCGACGACCTGGCCCCGCATATCTATGCTAAATTGATGGGATTGTTAAAAAACTCCCGTCTAGACGTCCTAGAATGCTAACTACATTCAGACGAGTAGGGAAACTGCAATTTCGTGGCCGAAGTCTGAACTGGCGTATAACGGCAAAATTACTTATGCAGCACTATGGAACGTAGGCTGTGAAATAGCAGTGCGTTTTCAGGTTATCCTCTCTGGTCAGATGAATTCTTAATGAAGAGAGGAAATAAGTCGTCGCGTGCAACTTGCGCGCACCATTTTGGCGCTGGGGTAGGTTCAGCAAAAAATAGAATTTCGATGTCGTATAGCTACCCGCCAAAGCTCAGAACTGAGGATATCGATCCTACAGGCCTGATTAAACAAGGTGAAATCCGCAAAATGCACCAAAAGTTCGTCTAGGCGCACGACCTTTTTGTTTAACTGCACAGAAAACCTATTATGTATACACTGCGCGGAATAAAACTCAAATGACAGTCATGTAACAACCCAGGCTCTAGAAACAGAGCGAGAGTTGCGAAAATATGGTTAACAACTTGTGAATTCGTTAGTATTTGGCGACACCGTAAAACCAACAAACAATACAAAGGAGAAGATCAGATATGTTGCAGATAGTGTGGTTATAAAAGTGATGAAAGGACAAATAACGCGCGTGACTAAACATACGTTAATTTAGATGTACGATCGCACAACTAAACCCCCATTAAATAGCACATGAAGAAATTAAAACCCATTTGAAGAAAATGAAAATGATGCCAGATGTTAAGGACATATATGTCCGGCAGTAATGAAGATCAGATTCAGCTACTGCACCTAAAGATTGGCGTGAATGGTCTCCTAATTCTCTATAAAATGCCTAGGGCACTTTTAGCGGACCATGCGAATGATAACAAAAACAGACACTGTGGCCCCTAATTACATCCAAAAAAGCTCAATATAATTATTGCGATAGGTCGAATGAAAAAAGTTTCCTAACTACGGCTGTGACCCGGTAGTGCAAGTAATCGTTAGAGGTCCAATTCCAACATCAGCTAAGAATTTAAACTTTCAATATAATGCGAATGAGAAGGATACTACAAGTGCCCAATATCGGTAGTGCAATGTGGAGTAAAGGTCACCTCTCCAGACAGTATAGCAGGTTTGTCATACAGGATCTGCCTGTTCGGAATCCATGCTGGGAATCGGAAAGCAGATGGTTTTGTTCAAGGAACTGCACTAGTCGCTGATTAATTATTTTCTCCATAATTTTACAACAAACGGAGATGATTATGGAGAAAAAAATAAGGCAACAGTTAATGCAGTTCCGCTGGGTATAACTAAAAATAAGAGTCGCGGTAAAAATTGATCAAGAAGATAAACCAGCTACTTAGATTCAGTCATTAGCCATATCAAGCGAATGTAACCGTGACAGGTTGCGTCGGAAAACGTTAGTCGTGCATGCCAGCTCATCCTCCCTGTCCTACTCGTAAATTCATTTATAAGTTTCTGTTAAAGTTCCATGATCTCTAAGCGCACTATCCATTCAATAACATGAGATCGGGATAGCTACCCAAGATACTGGAAATTTTTGGAGCTTGGTTAAAAAGAGTTACAGCAGTCATTGATTTAGACGGAGAGGTGATAACATAGTCAATTTGACAATTAACTATGTTGCGGAACAGTGTTTTACACTTATGGAGAAGAAAAGTTAGTAAGAATGCCATTCGCACCGCTGGAAAATCTATTGCGCTTCACAACTTGGTAAGGCACTTGGTGTCTGCTCAATGGCCTTTATAGTAGGACTAACTGAATGTGCTGTCTAGTTTCCTCTTATTAATACAGGTAGCCTTGTGGTAAAAACACCACTCAGTATAGAGCCACAACAATCGTAAACAGGTGCACGGTGCTGCCCGATAAAGAGTAGGATTACTCGGTCGCCAATCGGTCAATCCGTCGTATTTAAATTTTCAGCGATTACCGTACAGAGCCTTTTCAACTTTCTCCCGATCATGTTTGTCCTGGGATTACAGGAACATTCGATACGCAAAACTGAGTTTCGGAGTTCAACTTGGTTAAGAAAACTACAGGAGGTCGGCTTATCTATTGCATGTTTGGAAGGTTGTGCTTAATCGGACAGGCGATTGTCAGCTGGTATCTTTTACCGCTGACTCCCCTCACCCCCCCACCCGGGACAATCCATAATCCTATTTTTGTCCCACCTAGAGCCGTTTCACTATCAATAGGAAGTGTCCGAGTTTTCTAGTTCTCGACATTCTAAAGTTCTTCCTAGATGTTCTCGTCGTCTGTGTCGATGTTATCTACACTAAACTATTAATGGTAGTCGACGTTAGTGTACTAGCCTCTTGACTCCAATAGCCTGATGCGCTGCCGATGTCAAATTGGTTCCTGGCACGCATTTATCGGGCTGGGCCGATTCAATGCAATGTCTACACATCATTTTGATGATAAGACTACTGACTGAATCTAAGTAGCTGGTTTATCTTCGTTATCCATTTTTACCGCGACTCTTGTTTTTAGTCTAACCAAAACTTAAAAATAAGAGTCGCGGTAAAAATTGATCACGAATATAAACCAGTTACTTACATTCAGTCAGTAGTCTAATCATCAAAATAATGTGTAGACATTGCATTGAATCGGCCCAGCCCGATAAATGCGTGCCAGGAGCCAATCTGACATCGGCTCGCGGGATATTGGGTGACGTGTTAAATTAGGAACCCAGGATAAGGCTCTGTTAGACAGTGGAAAAATAGTATTTGCATTTTGTTAGTGGTTTTGTGCAAGTTGCGAGGGCCAAGCAGTTGACAGTGTACAGCGAGCTGTTGGATACGCAACCAGTTTAAGAGTATGAATTCAGGAAATATGAGCATTACGGGCAACTCTCAATTTTAACCCTATCGCTAAGCCTAGTTTAAACACCAAATGAAGTTGGCAATCCTGTTAACGGACAGTTTGGTGGCTTCCAAGCGCTGCAGTAGTGCAATAATTTTATTCTACCCTCACGATATAAGTAGTAAGAAACAAACAATAAAAACTGACAGTGTGAGTGACTTGAGGGGTCTGTTACTTTAATTTTAACGGCAGTCTAAAAATCAGGCTAACAAAAATCGGTGAGTCATAAGAAATAGCTAGGAAGAAGGCGACTAAATTGCTGGAGCGAGAAGAGCATCCACAGATTCAGATGCGGGTACTTGGCATGTGGTCCTGAGACTCCGCACTAAAAAGACCAGTAAGGAGCACGATTCCTTTCAATAAGTCCTGGATGGGCAGCCCTTTTCAAATGTTGTGGGACAGAAAGACCTCGGCGTCCTAATGACCTCCTCGCTGAAACTATCATCACAGTGTCAAACGGCAGCCAAATGTCCGATAGGGGTGGTATTTGCGCTGAAGCGAGGATTTGTGCAGACCGATAAAGGGCTGTTCGGAAAAACCTATGGGGCATTCGTCCGGTCTCACTTAGAGTATGCAGTCCAGGCCTGGCCACCGTGGTTGAAGAAAGATTATCAAAGAATGGAAAGAGTACAGGCGATGGCTACGAAAACGGTCATCTGCCTTACGAAACCAGGCTGACCGAATTAAATCTATTTCCTCCCAATTACAGGCAAATGCGCGGCGATCTCATTCAAACCTTCAGGATTGTCAGAGGTCGTGAGTGCGCCCTAGATTTTGATGAATTTTTCGAATTGACCGGGACTGACCGTCTGCGTGATCATCCCTTCAAACTTCAGAGGAAGCTGGCTCACTCGGACGTCCGACAAAACGCCTTCTCTCACAGGGTCATTGGCGCATGCAACGGACTCCCTGGTGCGGTGGTTCTTTCCGAAACTGTCGAATACTTTATGTGTAGACTAGATGATCATTTGCTAAGAAACTACTGTACGTATAGTCATGATTGTTTTAGCGGCGGCATTTTGCGCCTGACTCAAACTTACCGGTAATTTTTGAATTTCCACATTTGCTGATGTAACAGTTGATTCTATTTCTGTTTGTCGATATGACTAGGGAGCTCAAGGACGAAAGCCTCATTCCCTTAAAAAACTGATTTCAACTGATTTAAACACGTGATCATCTGCCTTGGAGATGTTACAGTCCTCGGCTTTGTCCTCGGCACCCATGACCGCCGTAATAATTACTTGAAAATTCAGCTCACCAGTGCAGTCACTGTTTTTTTCTATGCCAAATGCAAAAAGCTAGACGGACAGCAACAAGTCCGAATAGTTATCTGTCGTGGAGAGAGAAACATATGGATTCGTTTGCCGAATTGGATGCGTCTGTTAGATATGAAGACCGCTCCCGATGCAATTGACAGAACGCGCACTAGCAGTCGGGAGTACTGATAAAAAGTCTCAGGTCGCGGCTCGCTCGACTGATTTCACAACACCTTCAAGTACAGTAGGTGGGCTAAATCATGAAATGTCAGCCGCAATTTCGAAATGCGTTTCCGTTTCGAAAAGATTAATTAAGTAGAGTTGTAAAACTAATCATTATGCAGCATAATTCTATAACAATACAGTTACCTCAGGGTGTAGACTTCGAATAAACTTCTTTTCGACTGCATGAAACAAATACACTCTGCAAAAAATTACAAATTAAGAAGCCTGCACTTTTCTCATGATCTTCGATGCCCTTAAAAATGCAAGCATATTTCATGGAAAAAATGCATAAAAATATTCAGTCTTTTACTTAGTCGGTAGAAAATTACATCTTCCCATTTTTTACTTGGTTTTCAAAAGCTTTCCAAATTCGCGAATAATCTTGAACCCGCTCTATCGTTATACTTGGATTAGGGGCTTCCAAACTACAAGCCGTATATTTTCCATGTACGGAAAACCACGTATTTCTCTACGGCATTAAAGGGGGACCATAAAGGGTTCAAAAAATTTAGCAGTGGATTTGATCCGTATTGTTGACTTTACGAGCGACATTGGTAAATGCAGAGACATGACGATTTATGAACGGCCATTTCACAGTATTTAAGTCCCACAAATAGAAACTTTTTTTAAAACCGAATTATACCCTCTCTTTGAGTATAAAATTGGAAAACGACGCCATTTTCTATCGAGTGAGCTAAAAAATGAATAGTTTTATGCATGTTTTTCATAACTGACTTTGTAAAAGCATTGAAAATCAACGAGGAAAGTGCAGGCGACACAAGTAGTCATTTTTTACCGAATGTATTTTTTGCATGCAGCCGGAAGGAAGTTCATTCGACAGCCAGCATCCTGAGGTAACTGGATTATTATAGAATTATACTGCAGGCGGACTAATTTTGCAACCCTTCTTAATTAATCTTTTCGAAACGGGATCGCATTTCGAAATTGCGGTTGACATTTCATGAGTACATCTTGGTCAGATAGGTGAAGGAGGAGAGGGTGCGGTGGATGCATAAACTATTTCATCCGCAAGTCACCAACTCTTGGTCATTGTCGTTTTCGATGGCCAGGATATGTGTTATCCTTGCCAATAGATGAAAGAACAGTTTGATTCGGACTATCAGGAAGTTTTGGGAATAGTTCTGACCCTCGAGGCATCATGTGCTTTCCAATCCCATGCTTTGTCTTGTTTAATTTCCGTGGAAATTAATACGCGAACTTACAGCAGCTCCTCAGACAGACCTTTTCAGGCACAGCCGGAAAGTTAATATAAATATTTGACCCGAAATTCTTCAGCTACTGCGGAATAGCAAACCGCCAACAGGCTGCCAGTAGTATAGAATTATGTGACTATTTACCATACTGACAACGCAGGTAGAAGCTTCTACCTGTGTTGTAAGTATGCTAAATAAATACACAATTCGATCCCATGATTCAAATGATGTGGCTTATGAAGGCCTTCTTAGCAAAATCGCACTTATAATTACAAGCTGTAAGATAGGAATATTCAAAGTGTGAACACATCAAATGTCATCGGGGCATGTTAAAAATGCCTGTTTGCCCGGCCTGATCCAGGGAATGAAGGTGGCGGGCAGCAAAGAAAATTCCCTTGCATTTCGACTGGTCGGAAGGTTCGCACCCGAAAGCCAGCAGGTTTTGCCCACCGCACGTCTGGACTGTGTTTCCTTACTCTCTCGGTCTGATTAAAAAAAGATATTTTATACTTTAATGCCTACCTACATATTTCAGTCAATGATTTCTCAATTTAAATGCCTCACGAACGTCGATATTTGACACACCCAATATATCACATGCAGATGCTGAATTCCTGGCATCTCTCCATGGTTAGGCTTGCATAAGCGCCAGCCCCAAAGGGCGAAAATTTATTGACAAACAATCGTAGGAGGCGCGCCTGTGAGAGGACCCAGTGAAACCTGGCTGTAGCAGTTGGTTAGGACATTTGGGGTATTTTGGGTGTGTGTGTGTGTGCCATTATATACCTTAACTGGACAGTTGGCAGCAATGCCAGATGAACAGCCTACGCCGTCTCTAGCACTAGAGAAACTTCGTGCCGATGTGAATGTTTGTTTGCCCCTCAGCCCAAACTACGTGCAGGGCTGCGCCTAACCCTTCTGGGCCCTAAGGATTGTTTGCGTCTGCTATGCCGTGAGTTAACAAACCATGTTCATCACAGCCTGGTATGCACTGTCAGTCCTCGGCCTGTAGGTACGCTTGCGTTCCCGCTGGGTATACAGGTCGTGTGCATGGTTACCCAGTCATCCTCCTACTTCTTACCCGTTATTTTGTTGTTACTGATTAAAATCCTGGTCGAGTGTTTGTTTGTTGTGGACCAGGGAGTGTAGTAGTATGCCTAGATGCGGGTTCGGCCGTTCCAATCACCCGCGTCTTCTCATGCCTCCGGTCTTCTTGACTGTGTCTTGAAACCGAGCCCAGGTGGGGCAGGAGCGAGTGAGGTATATGCTACGCGGGCCCGCTCCCATTATTAACCAATCCACGTGCAAGTCACCGTGCCTGCTTCAACTTGTCGTAGAGCACACTGTGGACATCTTTGGCATTGACAGTCGAACGGTCGCTGTCGTCGTCGTCGTCGTTTTTTTCATTGTTTGACGACAAAGAGTCCTGAGTACACGGCGTGCAATAATTTACATGTTTACGATTTATTGACGCTCTCTTCACCTTATTCGCCCTCTTCGTAGTAACTTGCATGCGCGGCAAGTAGTAAAGTTTGGTTGACAGAACTCCTCATTTCAAAGTGTTGTCATCGGTACTGGGGCCTTTCAGGAGGTGCTTCACTTCAACAACCTTTGCGAAGGGAATCCTCTGTCGCGAATACTATTTTAACAATATGACGAGGTCCCAGGTTTATCGGCTGCTAAAGTGACTGGGTCTTGACTGCTACGCCATGCTCCAGCAACTCCGGGCTTAAGTAGTTCATGAAACCATACTGGGATGGGATTAAGTGGTAGAGCTGCTTTTTGCACACACGTGTCTGAGACTCTTCACTTGCGATATCAGCCCTTTCCTGAAGTTCTGCCTGGCTGCTCTATAAATTCCGACGTTTCTCATAGTCTGCGGTTCTTTTCTTGAATGGTAATTCTCTGTAGATTCCAAGTCTAGACGAAGACATCTCCTTGCACTTAGGCACAAGGAGCATATGTGTGTTCTTGTTAAAGCTACCGGCTTTATGTCCCATAAATCAACACATTCCGATTATGATCACATGAAAATTGTGTTCGGCAGTTTGATCTGCTCGGAGATTAAAACTCCAGGTGAGTTAGATGAAGAAAGCACTGGACTTAAGGTGATCAATATTCCACTGAACCCGGGCTCAAACTCCAGACGAGCCAACAAACGAGGTTACAGTGTAACTACCATTAACAGGTGAGAGAGTACAAATTGCCATTCCAGTGTCCCTGACCATTTTCCGCAACATTTCTCTATTTAGAGTACGGCTTTTAGGTGCTCACAAATCTCAGTCGTGTTGTTATTTTCAAATGTTGGTTGTACCTCATAGTTTCGGATAGGGTATGCTTTCTTCTAGTCCATGGATCGGAAGACAAATATACTCATCAACCCTATCGATGCACCACATAATGGCTTTCGGGTTATTGCGGCTGTTTCTGCTGTCAGGGGTGCGCATGTCATCGTTTTAACTATCTGTCCGCTGGCGATCACGTTGGGTATACAGGTCGTGTGCATGGTTACCCAGTCATCCTCCTACTTATAACTCGTTATTTTGTTGTTACTGATTAAAATCCTGGCCGAGAGTTTGTTAGTTGTGGACCAGGGAGTGTCGTAGGATGCCTAGATGTGGGTTCAGCCGTTCCAATCACCCGCGTCTCATCCTGCCTCCGGTCTTCTTGACTGTGTCTTGAAACCGAGCCCAGTTGGGACAGAGCGAGTGAGGAAGATGCTGCGCAGGTTCACTCCCATTATTAACCAATCCACGTGCAAGTCGCCGTGCGTGCTTCACCTGGCCGTGGAGCACACGGTGGACATCTTTGGCATTGACAGTCGAACGGTCGGTGTCACTGTCGTCGTCGTCGTCGTCGTTTTTTTCATTGTTTGACGAAAAAGAGTCCTGAGTACACGTCGTGCAATCATTTACATGTTTACGGTTTATTGACGCTCTCTTCACTTTATTCGCCCTCTTCGTAGTAACTTGCATGCGCAGCAAGTAGCAAAGTTTGGTTGACAGAAGTCCTCATTTCAAAGTGTTGTCATTGGTGCTGGGGCCTTTCAGGAGGTGTTTTACTTCAACAAACTTTGAGAAGGTAATCCTCCGTCGCGAATACTATTTTAACAATATGACGAGGTCCCAGACTAATCGGCTGCTAAAGTGACTGGGTCTTGACTGCTACGCCATGCTCCAGCAACTCCGGGCTTAAGTAGTTCATGAAACTATTCTGGGATGTGATCAAGTGGTGGAGGAGCTTTTTGCACACTCGTGTCTGAGACTCTTCACTTGCGATATCAGCCCTTTCCTGAAGTTCTGCCTGGCTGCTCTATAAATTCCGACGTTTCTCATAGTCTGCGGTTCTTTTCTTGAATGGTAATTCTCTGTAGATTCCAAGTCTAGACGAAGACATCTCCTTGCACTTAGGCACAAGGAGCATATGTGTGTTCTTGTTAAAGCTACCGGCTTTATGTCCCATAAATCAACTCATTCCGATTATGATCACATGAAAATTGTGTTCGGCAGTTTGATCTACTTGGAGAGTAAAACTCCAGGTGAGTTAGATGAAGAAAGCACTGGACTTAGAGTGATTAATATTCCACTGAACGCGGGCTCAAACTCCAGACGAGGCAACAAACGAGGTTACAGTATAAATAACTTTGACAGGTGAGAGAGTGCAAATTACCATTCCAGTGTCCCTGACCATTTTCCGCAACATTTCTATATTTAGAGTACGGCTTTTAGGTGCTCACAAATCTCAGTCGTGTTTTTATTTTCAAATTTTGGTTGTACCTCATAGTTTCGGATAGGTTGTGCTTTCCTCTAGTCCATGGATCGGAAGACAAATATACCCATCAGCCCTTTCGGTGCATCACATAATGGCTTTCGGGTTATTGCTGCTGTTTCTGCTGTCAGGGCTGCGCATGTCATCGTTTTAACTATCTGCCCGCCTGCGCTCACGCTGGGTATACAGGTCGTGTGCATGGTTACCCACGCATCCTCCTAATTATAACCCGTTATTTTGTTGTTACTGATTAAAATCCTGGTCGAATATTTGCTTGTTGTGGACCAGGGAGTGTAGTAGTATGCCTAGATGTGGGTCCGATCGCCCGCCTCTCCTCCTGCCTTCGGTCTTCTTGACTATGTCCTGAAACCGAGCCCAGGTGGGGCAGGAGCGTGTGCAGTAGATGCTACGCGGGTCCGCTCCCATTATTAATCAACCCACGTGCAAGTCATCGTTCCTGCTTCACCTTGTCGTGGAGCACACGGTGGACATCTTTAGCGTCGACGGTCCAACTGTTGCCTGTCGTCGTCGTTGTCGGTGATGGTTTGACGACGTGGAGTCCTGAATACACCACGTGCAATAATTTGCACGTGTACGGTCTACTGACGCTCCCTTCACTTGATTCGCCCTCTACGCGATAATTTCCCTACGTGGAAAGCAACGGTTTGACTGTCTGAACTCCTCACTTTGATTAAAAAGATATTTTATACTTTAAGGCCTACTCACATATTTCAGTCGATGATTCCTCAATTAAAATGCCTCACGAGCGTGGATATGTAACACACCCAATGCATCTCTTTCAGATGCGGAATTCCTTGTGCCTCTCCATGGTTAGGCTTGCATAAGCGCCAGCCCCAAGGGGCAAAACAATTTATTGGCAAACAATCGTAGGAGGCGCGCCTGTGAGAGAACCCAGTGAAGCCTGGCTGTAGCAGTTGGTTAGGACATTTGGGGTATTTTGGGTGTGTGCGTGTGTGTGCCATTATATACCCTAAATGGATAGTTGGCAGCAATGCCAGCTGGACAGCCTACGCCGTCTCTACCACTGGCGAAACTATGTGCGGCTGTGAGTGTGTGCTAGTGTGTGTTTGCCCCTCAGCCTTTGAAGAATGATGGCCCAAACTACGTGCAGGGCTGCGCCTCACCCTTCTGGGCCTTAGAGATTGTTTGTGTCTGCTATGCCGTGAAAAGCAAACCATGGCAATCGCAGCCCCAGTTTGCAGTGGCAATCCTCTATCACCTGGTTCATTTCAATTCAGTTTATTGAGGGAAATAGGCGTAAGCCTTTGAGTACCCTATTTGCAATGTAAAAAATATGTGGTATACAGATAAGTGTTCTGGGCCGAAATAGCTCAAACAAGCCCATAATGGTATGATAAAATGGGAACGAATAACAGGGGGTGGGCTCTACTTCTCATCGCTCTTGGTCAATTCGGAACACAAATATGCCAAGATTCTTTTTAAAAATTTGTATAGATGGCGACATCATAACATCTTCATGAAGGGCATTCCATGGTTTGACCACTCGAACAGAGAAGGAGAACTTCCGCACATCCAGCCGTGCCCGCTGAGTGTGCAGTTTTAACGGATGACCTCGGAGGTTGGTCGTGGTAGCAAATTCAAAAAAGCCCTCGAAGGCCAGACTGCAATCCAACCCGTTTACAATGCGGAATGCTCGCAACAGATCCCCGCGAAGTTGCCTGTAACTCAAAGGAAAGGGTTTCAGATTTACTAGGCGGGTTGCACAAAGGAAGGAGCTTTGACCCCTAACCATCTTCGTGCCTCTCCTCTGAACTCTTTCGATGTCGTTTTGATCCTCAGCCGCCCACGGTTTCCAGGCTTTTATGTCGTACTCCAGATTCGGCTGGACGAATGTTCCGAATGTCTTTGAGAAAGCATCTTCGTCAAAATTCATAAACACACGCTTGATGGCGTACAGTATGGACTTTGCGCTTTTTGTCACTCAAGAACAATGGGTGGATGGATTTAGGGAACTCTTCATCAGCACATCGAGCTCCTTTTGGACTTCGACGTCTCGTAATGTTGCACCTCCCAGAAAGTAGTCTCTTGTGCTGGCAGATCTGGCTGTATTGCCCAGGCGAAGTATGCTACACTTACCAACGTTGAACCACAGGAGCCAGCGGTTTGACCACTCCTCCAACCTGCAGTCTGTTTTTGTCGGCAGGAATTACGCTCCATATTTTCGTGTCATCGACAAACATTGCTACTTCGCATTATAAAGCTCTTGCGACATCGTCCACGTATATAAGTAACAAAATTTGTCCCAATACTGAACCCTGAAGGACACCACTCTCGACCACAGCAGGATCTGAGTTCCCTTGACCGATGCACACAACCTGTTGCCGACCCACAAGGAAGGTTTCGATCCATTTAAGGAACTTTTAACTTTTCCAATTCCCGAATAATCTTGAACCCGACCTGTCGTTACATCTGCATTCAAGGTTTCAAAACAACAGGCCGTATATTTTTTGCGCACGGAAAACCATACATTCCTCTACGTTATTAAGAGGAGATCATATGGCGTTCATAAAATACAGTAGTGGATTTGAGCCATATTGCTAATCTTACAAGCCACTTTCGTAAATGAAGAAACATACCGTTTTACGAAGGACTATTTCGCGGTATAAAAAATCTTATAATTAGAAACTTTTTTAAAACCGAATTCTTCTCTTCCTTCAAGTATAGAATTAAAAGGCAAATTAGGCTTCTACCAAATAAGCAGAAAATTGACTACTTTTATTCATGATTTCTATGAAATATAACTGAATTTTTAGGGGGACCCAAAATCAATGAGAAAAATGCATGCAAATTAGGTAGTCATTTTTTGCAAAGTTTGGTTTTTGCGTGCAACCGAAAAGAAGTTCGTTCGATAGCTGGCATCCTGAGGTAACTTATTATAGAATTACGCTGCATGATGATCTGTTTTACAACCCAACCTAATTAATCTGTTCGAAAGGAAAACGCATTTCGGAATTTGGGTTGACATTTCATGAGTGAGCCCATCTACTGTAGGTCGAATCGTATTTATTAGCCGTACCTGCAGTTGACGAACACCAGACTAACCCCTAGCCCCTAACCCCAACCGCTAACCCCTAACCCCCAACAGGTACTGCTACTAAATAAGATCTTGCCTTGCCGTACACCTGTGTCAGTCAACTTGGCATGTCAACAGTGAGCGTCGAATTCCTGCCCGGCGTGTGACTCGGTTTCTCGACCTGCCCACAGTGTGCTGCCGAGGGACATATTACTGCACCCCGACTAGTCGCAGATGGACAAGGCGCGGCAGCACACTTTCCCTTCCCTTCGTACTGGATGACACAGCATCAGCAGTCAAATCTCAACTCGGTTGGACATTTGTTGATGCTGCCCGTAAGGGTTAAGAATATATTCAGGGTTAGGGAAGACTATGGAGAACTGTCTACAATATTTTTAAAGTAGGTGCTATCCGTAGAGTTTTTGGTCGGCCCTTCGTCGGCAGGATGACATTCGCTGATCTGCACCCCTACCCCGAGGAGTCGGTGCTGCTGAAATGTCGACAGTGGTTCACTGTCTTGCGCCCCCCTCACACATAATGCTTTATTAAGAGGAAAGTTAATTTTTAAACACAAAGTGGCCTGGAAACTAGGCGGGTAGTAAAAAAGTACTCAAAATATTGTTAGATGGAATGCAGACGTCTGCCGGTAAACTGGGAGTGTTAAAACGCTAGTGAATTTGTAAAACAACAGTTAGCATTTTTATACCTCGAGATATATACAGTGAGTGATCGATCTCATGAACTGTTAGTCGAAATTCTGAAACGTGTTTTCGATTAGGAAGGACTACTTAGGCAAGGTTGTAATAAAGATTAGCACACAGCATAATCCTATAGCATTTCTGATTCAACAGTATGTCGGCTTCCGGATACACTTCTTTTGACCTCATACAGCAACCGCACTCGGTAAAAATGACTACTTAATTAGCATGCATTTTTCCTACTGAATTTTGATGGTCTTGTAAATGCAAGTATATTTTATAGAAAAACATGCACAAAATATGCTTTATTTTGCTCGTTTGGTAGAAACTCCCATTGACTTCATAGTTTATATCCGTAAAAAGTGTATATTTAGGTTTCAAATAGTTTCTAATTATGAGATTTTTAAGATCGTGCGATGTCCATGAATACAGAACCGCGCATGTCCGTTTACCGGTGCTCCTCGTGAAATGTACAGTAGAGCCCGGATTCATTGCAAAATTTTATGAACTCTATGCGATCTCTCCTGAAAGGCATAGAAGAATATATGATTCTCCTTACGCGGAAAGCATGCACCCTGTAGACTGAAATAGCTAAACACTGATGCAATGGCAGATCAAGCTCAAAAATATTCGGGAGTTGGGAAACTTCCTCAAAACCCAAACATACACTTTTTTCAGATATAAAATAAGAAGATGATGCGATTTTCTACCAAACGAATAAAAGAAATCATATGTTGGTGTATGTTTTCCATAAAATATACTTGAATTTATAAGACCATCGAAATTCAGTAGGAAAAATGCATGCTAATTAAATAGTTATTTTTTACCAAATGTGGTTCCCGCATGAGGTCTAAAAGAAGTGCGTTCAAAAGCCGACATCCTGTCGAGTCCTAAATGCTATAGGATTATGCTGCATGCTAAGCAATATTACAACCCCACCTAAGTAATCCTTCCTGATCGGAAACGCATTTCAGAACTTCGGCTAGCATTTCATGAGATCGGTCACGCACTGTACTTAATCCTTGACGACGCTACCTACCAGACTGCTTGTGCTCTCCCAACCAGAATAAAGAGGGTCTCGCTAATTTCCCTGTTCCTAATTTTAAATCTTCGAGACCGCTAGTTATCGATCCACAGCATCCTGTAGCAGGCGATAGACGGTGTGGTTCATGCCACGCAACCGCTGAGCCTACAAACTGGGATTAGCAGAATTTAATGGTACCACAAAATTTCGCGACGGCTTCTCAACTGCTGCCGGTCGTTGCATAACAGAAATAACAAGTGAGAAAGGTACAAAGGTTTGAATTTCGACAGAGCAAATCAATGTAAAACAGCAAGGTCAACGTGGACTGCGCGTATACTAATTGATTAAAATGGTAACTTCAAAATGCAACATAGGAATGAAAATGGGGATCTAGGCATGCCCAGGGATTTCGAAAATCAAAAGGGCTCGGCTCTACCAGGGCAAGCTGAGGTTGACCACGTGGTCTAACTGTTTACATAGGTTGGGTTTCTCGCGGCGTATATAGGCTGCCTCCAGGTAGCGCAATAACCGAGTAGTTCGTGCTCGAACTAATACTCGAAATGACGTTTTAGGGTCAACCGAATGGCCCCTATCAAGGAGATGTTTTGTAACGGAAGACCCTGGAGTCTTATTCTCCTGCTTTAGAAGCCATTTAGGCAGGTGCTCAACTGCTCTGGCTGCCAGTTTCCTTTGCGTTCGCCCAATGTACTTACATCCACAAGTACATGTTATGCAACGCCCGGCAGCAGTTGAGAAGCCGTCGCGAAATTTTGTGGTACCATTAAATTCTGCTGTCCTTGCTTGCTTTAAATTCATTCCGGGGAAATATTCCTTCAAACTGGGATAAGCAACTGTCGCAAAGAAGGAAAGCGATAATGAGGTCGAGAATGAAGTATTCTTTGCGAATGAGGTAAAGGCTGAATGCTTCTTTTTTACAAATCTTGAACTACTTTTGCAGTCTCTCGTAAGCACTTGTTTCCATCTGGAAGCACACCGAATAATTTTGTCCAGCGTTTACTGCGTTCTAAGCATAAACCGCAACATTATTCCCACCACGACGGCTGAAATTGGGCGCAACTCAGTAAATTTTCGTTAGCTTATCCGTGCCAGTGCGACGTGGGTCTTTAACTATTCCCGTGCACGCGTGTGGTACACATTAGACGGACGCCCACCCCCAAGACCACCGCACCTACTCCCACCTTCCAGCATTCGACAGTTTAGGACGGTTCACTGGTGTATGGGAGTGGGAGAAGAGGGTGTGAGGGCAATACTTGGGTGTTCTTCTTCGTAACAGTTCGGCACATTCCTTACCATAATACGTCTGATGTTTTTGAAACCATTGCCCAGATGCGCTGGGTCAACAAAAGCAAAGATTCTAAAACCAGAAATTAGGGACGAGAAAGAGGGTTGTTGGAGAAGCTTTTAGTAAAGCTAGAGAATGCGCAAGCAGCTAGGCAAAACGAAACACCAAGTCGTCCGTGACGACCGTTGAGATGCTCTGTCCACAGCACGTGCGTTTGAGCTTTGTCTGTCCGCGGCCAATCAGAGAAGAACGCAGAGACCAATGGCCTCGAACTCCCGTCATGCTAGTTTGAAGTCCTCGATTGACAGTGAGACGGACAAAAAGTAAAGAACAGAAAGAGGTCTTCCCGGCTGCCACGAAAACGGACAGCCACAATCTCATAATTCGCCATGGCCCTTTGACGTGTGGACCGGTGTCTGCTTTGAAGTAAGAGTCCTACAATGATGATGATAATAATAATACTAATAGTTATTTCTTGGTGCGATTTGAATAGCGTTCTGACTTATGCAATTATTTACCGTACCAACAACACAGGTATTAGCTAAAAGCCCAGACACGCGTGTTTCGCCGATCTTATGCCGCTGCCTGACGCAACTACGAGGGGTTCGGCTCGTCAGGGGGTCCCCCAGCTTTCCCCGTGTTTTTTCTGGTATATGAACTCCAATTTCAACTGGCCTTGTTTAATTTCAAAGGAAATTTAAAAAGGCAAATTCTGACTTATGTAAGACCTGGGATCCGCCCACGGGGCCTAGCGCGTACTGAGTTAAGGATCAGGTCGTGTATGGCTCACGCCGATGAGCTGTCCAACTCTATTCACCGTCGCGTCTTTGCTCCTTTTCGGTCTTCTTAATCCCGTCTAGCCACTGGGGGCATGACAGTCGTGCAAATAATGGGGGCGAGGCAGATCCTCTGCAAGCCAAAATCCACCGAGCACTGTCTAGGACACTAGTAATCTTCACTTCCTGTGATGTACAAACTATGTACTATCAGTAGTCAGCGGAACCTGTAGCAAACTATGCGGTTTGTCGGGTGTGTTGTAAGGCGTGTCTCCCACAGTTCCCCATCTTCCTATTGGTTCCTAGAGTTCGGGGTAAGATTATGTATATCGTCAATAGAAGCTAAGAGACCAGTCCCAGGAAGCAGTCTTGACGAAGGAGACACGATCGCTGGGACAAGAGCTTTATTAGGCTGGAGTTGAACACACACCGGAGACAGCCATCAAACGTCAGTTAATGAATTCGAAAAACCCGCTGCCACGGCGAGAAACGTGTGGAGTCGTTTATCGGATCAGGTACAGTTGCGAACAAAGCAGTTACGTCGGAGACAGCTCCGAACGCGAATTGCCGGACACGCTGCAGCAGTGCGGAGAAATGACGCCAGCTCTCAAGTTGCGGCTTATTCGATTAGATCCAGCCACGCATTCAAATTCGACGAGGCCGAAATTCTCGCTAGAGGTGACAAACGCGTGAGCCACGAGCTGCTGAGTCATGGTTTACTGGCACCCATTCCATTAACAAGTGCAATGACCTTCCCCCTCCATACTCGGTGCTGAGACTTCGCCTAGGCGGAGTAATTAGCCACGCGGGGAGCGCACAAGTGAACACTATTCCCAACTCCAGGGTCGGTGGGTCAGTTGGTCGAGCAATCATCACACCAGCATCGAACAAGTGATGAAATTGCAGCAATTAACGACACGATATCGGCCATCGAACAGTCATCACACTAAGTGCAACGATCCTTGATGAAGGGGATGGGGAAGCCGTGAATATTCGTAGGTATGCGGTGGCATGATGACTGCATCCTACAAACACTGCAGCCCCTTGTACATGAACCACACGTATCTGCTTTTTGTCTCTGATGATGGGTTCGAGCAGGAATCCGAAACGGCGGGCTAATAAAGCTCTTGTCCCAGCGATCGTGTCTCCTTCTTCATAATGTATATCATTTGCAACGCCTGCAAACACTCAGTGACTTGACTAGTCCTGCCTGCAAGCTCAGTTTGCTACAAGCTCCAGAACGCCTGTTGACTAAGATGAATATTTTCCCATTGGTAGTAGAAGTTCTCATAAACTCAAACATATTCTATAGAAAACACAAAATATTTTTTCTCATGCTTATTTGGTAACAACTATCATCTTCAAACTTTATACTTTAGGAAAGAGTATCTTCCAGTGTTAAAAAGCTTTTTCGATTCCCGTGTATTTTGTACCCGACCTTCCGCCCCACTTGCCTAAACTACATGACAAGTAGTGTTTCACATGTTTAAAGCTGGAAACGCTCTTTCGGTGGCGCTCATTTAGATGACATCAGGTAGAATTTTCCAAACGGCAAAACAATTTCAACCCATTTTAACGTTATTACAGCATTTTAGGGCACCAAATCGCACAGATCTGCTAATATGACATTTAGGAATTGATAAAACTTCTGATTTTCTTAAAATGACCTCTGTGTTAGGAGGTTGATTAACATGGTTAACATCGGACATAAAATAAATTTTCAAGTTCGACTAAATCTGTTTATTTAAACTCTCGCGGGTAAATTACTGCCCTTTCAACGGAAAAGTCGCTCAGATGCTTAACCGGAGTCTAGGACATGTATTAACATAGGAAATTGCACGAATATATTCCAACGTCCATTTTCGCTCAAAGTTACTGATATTTTAGTTGATATAATTATGTAAACACAATTTCTGCAAAAGACAAGGACATTTTATTGAAGAAAGTGGATGAGCGAACAAAATGCTCAACGTTAAAGGCGTTCAGAAATTCTCTCATCAGATTCCGTTATCAGATTTCATGAGATAGGTAACGCACTGTAGGTATGCGGTAGCATGGCGACTGCATCCTATTAATACCGCAGCCACTTGTGCGTGGACCACCGGTATCTGCTATTGTCTCTGATGATGGATTCGAGCAGGAATCCGAAACGTCAGGCTAATAAAACTCTTGTCCTAGCGATCCTTACCTTACTAGTCCGGCCTGTCCCGCCCACGTCTGGACACGCTCAGGTTGCCACAGGCTCCAGTACGCCTGGTTGACTAAGACGGAAGTTTCGCTCTTCCGGTCTCGCCTACGGTGATTCATTGGTCTGCTGACCGGTCGGCCAGGTGGTCATAAGCCTTATCGGCGCACGTTCGCACTGCGGCTGTTGGCAGTGAAATCTCACGTTTGTTTCGCGGACTATTCGCTGGCCAAGTCGTAATCCAAGCTCGATCGTGGTCGTTTCAGATTCCAGGCGGAAAATTAGTTTTCTTGTTGTTGAAAAAGCCGTTTTCATTCGACTGGGATGCGGAGGTAAGAACAGGACGTGCAGACTTAGACTATTTTTGCTCAGTTTGGACCTGAAACATTCACGCCGGAAGAATATTTCATTCGGAATTCTGCACTTAATATTTCAAATGACAAGTATACAAAAGTTAAGTAGAGTACTCACTTATAGTGTTCTCTTGTTGAGACTATTTTTATGAACTTTCTGCACTTTTCATCGTTCACACGGCGACTATGCTCCGATGGCTAAAAGCATTGTGCGCTATACGTGTTGTGCTTGTGTTTCGCCCTCAGCTGCGATTTTATGAAGCGTTCCTGGATAAATCTTTGGTCGTTTGAATTAAGAGCAAAGAAAATACCACTCACAAAATGGCAATCGAAATTCTAAAATATGTTTTCGATTCTAAAAGACCACTTAAGTAGGATTACAATACTAACGAATATGCGGTATAATCACAAAATATTTCAGACACGCCCGGCCGCCAGCAAAAATTACACTTGGTAAGCATGACTACTTGAATATTATGAATATTTTCCCGTTGATTGTAAAAGTTCTCATAAAATCAAGCATATTCTGTAGAAAACACAAATAAAATATTTTTTCCCATACTCATTTCGTAAAAAATATCATCTTTAAACTTAATATTTTAGGAAAGATTATCTTCCAGTATCAAAAAACTGTTTCGATTTCCGTGTAATTTTGGTCTTCACCTGCTGTCACACTTACCCAAAAGGTTTCCAGTCTAAATGCCGTATAATTTCCGTCAAAGCAAAATCACACATATATCTGAGATATCAGGAAGATATCATACAGAACTCATAAAATTGTATAATGGAGTTGGACCAGGTTGTGCGCTTAATAAGCAGCATAAATAAATGTGCTAACGCGAGGCTGTATGAATAGAGATTTCGCGGTATTAAAAAATCTCAAGAGTAGACAGCTTTTTAAAACGGACGGATACCCCCTCCAAACATAACGCTCGTGGAAAACGTAATCGTCTACTAAAGGAGTACAAGAAAGAATATTTGGTCGGACGTGGTTTTGTAGCTCCACCTGAAGTAAACAAACCTCGACCGCCCCTAATACGAGACCGGTGGTAAGAGGGGTTTTTACAGCTGGGGCCGGGGAACGCAGAGAGGACGAGGTCAAGAAAGGCTATTGGGGGTGGGCGAGTGTACTTTGAGTGGTTGTGAAATAGTTGCGCTAACCCCTAACCATAACATCCAATGATAACCCTTATCCCTAAACCTAACCTTTAATCCCAACCACTAACACTAACTCCTTGCCATAACCCCTAACTCCTAACCATAACCCCTAATCCTAACGCCTACTTCCAACCCCAGCAGTATTGTGTCCATCAGGTTAAGCTACCAAACCAAATCTCACCGAATACTTCTGTGAGTATTTCATATAAAATATTACTGAGTCTATAAGAATATGAAAAATTAGTGGGTAGAGTGCGTGCCATTCATATACCCATTTTTTGCAAACTGCCAAAAAGAAACTCTTTCAACATGTAACATCTTGGTGACTAAATATCTCAGGATGATGCTGAGGTGATTTTTTTTAATCAAAAACACGTTTCGAAATTTTGTTCAACATTTCATGAGATAGCACATTTACAATATGATCTCTGAATGCTAAAAGAAAACAGGATACACATGTATATGCAGGAGGACATCCTCCCAACATCGAGGTAAATTTTGGTTACTTTTCCATTTAACCATGCCTGACAGCACACAGAGCAGGATATCTTCTTAAAGTCCACCCAGTGACTGATCTCACGAAATGTTAGCAGAAGTTGTGAAACGCGTTTCCGATTAGGAAGGATTGCAGAGATGCGGTTGCAATAGTGATTACCATGCGGCAAAATCGATCGATATTTCGGACACTTAAATAGTAGCTTTTAGACGTTTTTTTTTCGGTCATCTGCAAAACATCACTCATCAAAACATAATCGCTTGCGCGGTGTGCATTTTCACAATAATTTTTGATGACCTTATAAATTCAGCCATATTTTATAGAAAACATTCATACGATACTCCCTTTTGCAGTAGTATGGTGTCAAATCATGTTATTTTCGGGGCGTTTGCCCACAGAAAGTTAATTTTTTGTTTTAAGATGTCTCCAATTATAATATTTTTTAGACCACGCAATGTCCATTCAAATAGCATAGTACGTGTCTGTTTATTAATGCCTCTTGTAAAGTATACAATACAGTTTATATCAATTGAAAGTCCTATGAGCCCTATAGGGCCTCTTTTCAGTGGCACAGGGAAATACATGATTTTCCTTTCATGAGCAGTATATACCCTAAAAACGAAAACCCCGGAGGCAAATGCAATGGCACTTTGGGCTAGAAATTGCTCGCGAATCGAAAAACTACTTTAGAACCAAAATATGCCTTTCCTTTGTCTGCGAAATTTTACGGAGAACTGAATGTCTACCAAATGAACTGAAGAGTTGCCGTTTACGTGCGCGTTTTTTAAAAAAAATATATTTGAATTTATTGACACGTTTAAAATCAGTGAAAAAAAATTCACACTTCATATATGGTCCTACTTTGCCGTGCGGGCCTTTTGCAGTTGGTCGAAATGAAACACTCTCAAAAGCCGGCACCCTGGCGTGATTGAAATATCTCAGAATTATGCGAGGCGATGGTGAGTACTATAGCCTTACTTAAGTAGTCCTTGCTAATCGAGGAACACTTCAGAATTTCAGTTAGTACTTTGTGAGATCGATTGCAGACCGTCGCACATGGTTTAAGGTGCTCTGTCGCGAACAGACAGAAGCAGTAACACTCTCCTGCATTCATGCAGACAATGGGCAGAGTCTTTCCTGGCGATCGCATGACAACTAGATGAGGGAATATCACTGAAGAAAACGATGGAAAATACTAATCTGCCCTGCGCTCAAATTAAACATGGGATTTTCCCTGGTCTGTGTGCTACTCCAATTCCAAAGGGTGTGAGAAGGCGGCAAATTAACACCCTTATCTGACTCCGTCTCTGACGATGTATTCGAGTGAAAATCCGAAACGCCGTGCTAACAAAGCGCTTGTTCCGACAATCGTGTCGTCCTCTTCACGGCCACTTTCCAGAACTTGCCTCTTCGCTTCTATCGGCAACTAGCAGTCACCAACTAGGGAATATTACAGAATCAGACGATGGAAACTGCTAATCTGCTTCCGCAAAATGCTCCAACAGCCGGTGCAAGTACTGACTTCATTAAGAAGCTCACCCCTGGGCGTGTTGGGTGAATAATTAATTAAGACTCCAACGCACAGAGCGTCCTTGCCAATAACATACTTAGAGGCAAATGCTGCGAGGTCAAAGTCTGCCCACCATAGTAACATTTTGTCGTTTTGTCCGTAAAGAGGATGTGCTTCTTCACAATTTGGCTTTCAAGGGCTCTTTATTGCGAAATGCATGCATGCACAGGCCTGAAAAAGCATATGCTGTCTACTGTCATGTACCTGAAGAGGTTGACGGATGCAACAGCTGATGTGTAAAAGTTATGGGCAGTTGTGTGAGATTTAACCGACCATTTTATGATCTAGGTACGCGCTTTTGGTATAAAAAAAGTGTTTAGAAGACGAGGTAGCGAGTATACGTATCTTTCGATAAATTCTAGCCGGGACAGTACAGTTTTAATGGAACATATCAGCGATAAGAGAAATCGATAAAAGTTCGCCTCA
>CACRXP010000030.1:1052648-1070202 GCA_902702965.1 Spirometra erinaceieuropaei | reverse complement strand
AAGCAGTCAGTGTCAGGGCCGGGGTGAGAGCGTAAGGGCGCGGAGAGTTGCAGCGTTAGTCGACCTTCGACAACTGTAGGCGCAGAGCCTGCGCGTGGTTCTTCTGTGCGCATAAGAGTGGCTTTCGTAACCTAACGGCGGCCGCTGTCGCTAACGGGCGCTGGCCTAGTAGCTTAGGGTAGCTCGATAGGACATTATAAATTACACGAAAGGCTTCGTTGGGGTCCACACGATGTTCGCAATCGACAACATGCACGAGAATGACGCTGTTTATGCTCCTCGTGTCGCCTTTTCCCAGCCGTGCCGGGAGGTGTTCCCGTATTCTCTTGGATAAGCGCCGACTCGTGCGACCAATATAGCCTGCTCCACAGGAACAAGTGAAGGAATATATGCACATTGAGGTGGTCTGTGGTGGAAACTTACCCTTGCCTTCTCCGCGTAAAATGGGGTTATTGGAGAATGATATTTGAACCCTTGCCGCTGGGAAGGTTCGCGAGACAGCTTAATCAAGGCGTCTCCTTAGGAGTTCACTCGCAGCGCTCCCTTTGAAAGGGACCTTCAGGAACAAAGTTTTCTTTTCGGCAGTCGGCGTGATGGGTTTGCTCGGTCGTTCGGTAATGTTCTTTGCGATAAACCTGTCTGGATACCCGTTTTCGCGAAGGAAGTCCTGGATTTTTCTAAGCTCCTCCTCGATGCTATCTGTTGAGCAAATTTTTCTGGCTCTTTGTGCCAAACATTGGACTAGATTTCGTTTTTTTGGATGGGTACGAAACTGGCGAAGTTCGTGTATTGTCCAGACCAGGTTTTCTTCTGGGATTTCCTTCGCGAAAACAGGTCTCCTGACAGGTTTATCGCAAAGAACATCGCCGAACAACCGATCAAACCCACCACGCCGACCGCCGAAACGAAAACTTTGTTCTTCAAGGCCCCTTTCCAAGGGGACGCTACGAGTGAGAGTAATCTTGCGGGCGAAATTGCAGGTTTTACACTTCAGCGGTTGGCATCTTATCGCATTTCAGAAATCCACAGACTTCGTCCTTTCGGCACTCTGTAAAGCGCCCGTTTAAAATCTCTAGTATGCATAGCTAACGGACTAGCAAAATAAATTTTACGGCCGCAGAAAGGAGGGGGTGATAGCAGAATAATTTTTCACCAGTTTGGGAGCAGATGTAATAAATTACGGTTGCGCGAAGTCACGTTCACCCATGCGCGTACTGAAGGATGCATATTTGCGTGATATCAGCTGTGTTTTAAATCGCATTCAAAGCCGTTGGAAGTGCCTTAACCCACTAAGTTATAATGTGGACAATAAACAGTATTGCCGCTCATTTTATAACTTACGGTCTGAATTGGTTCAAGTTAACTGTAAGCAGTAATAAATGATTGAAAAGTCCGTTTTCCTTAAGCAACTTAACGGCTTTAACTTGTAGTCTGCTCATAGTTTAGTTAGGATTAATTGCAGCGGACTAAGACACTGCGTTATTGGAAATGCGCGCTCATAATATTTTGGGTGTGGCGGCAGGTCCATGTACAGGCGTCCGCCGCGCCAATTGGATCTAAACCGCTCCTAGTCAGTGTCTGCTGTGAACGAGGAGTGTGCTAGTACGCCAAGCTGCGGGTTTTCGCCGCGCCAACCACCCACGTTTCGTCAAATGCTTCATGACTTGTGTCCGACTGAGTAGTTATATTAACGTTGACGGACGGACGATGCTAGCATTAGACGTAGCATAGCTGTTTACTAAGGTCACCTTAGGAGAGACAATAAACTACCTTTGTGACGTTGTCCGCGACACAGACTATCCGTTAGACATGCCAGCGGAAACAGTAAAAGAACTACTGACACGTTGCAGGCAAAGTGTTCAGTTTCTCTGCAATGGTCACCTATCAAATAGACGGCGTGGCGATGGGCTCACCGCTTGCTTCGTTCCTCGCAAATGCCTTTATGGACGTAGTCGAGATGACAGGGCTACAAAACACTGTCCAGTAGGCGTATGACCCTAACTGTTGGGGTAAGGATCTCACTCGATCTCATTCTGTCCGTCCGCCAGCTTGCTACTGGCAGACAACGAACGCTGTGCCATAGGATACATACCACATACAATATGTGAGCAGCTTGCTAAGAGTGCAGCAGGCCAGACGTAGACACCTGTTTCACGATCGTTACCGATCTTCAGGATGGGATAGAGTGAGATCCTAACCACAACAGAGTGGGTCACAAGCCTATTTGATACAGTAGAATTTATTGGAACCAGTAAATTTCTCGACGGTCTTCTATTAGAAAACACCTCCTTGATAGCGGTCATTCGGTTGATCCCAACACATCTATTTGAGTATTATTTCGAGCACGGCCAACTCAGTTACTGCGCTACCTGGAAGCAATCTGCATACGGCGGGAGAAACCCGACCTTTGTAAACAGCTAAACCACGTGGTCAACCTCAACTTGCCCTGGCAGATCTGAGCCCTTTTGATTTAAGAAATCCATCGGCGTGTTAACATCCCTATTTTTTCCTATGTTGCGCTTTGAAGTTACCGTTTTATGGATTAGTCTACGGGCAGTATACGATGACCGTGCTATTTTACATTGATTTTCTCTGTGGAAGTTCAAACCTCTGTACCTCTATCACTAGTTATCTGTGTTATTCAACGACAGGCTGCAGTTGATGAGCCGTCGCGAAATTTATTGGTTCCAATAAATCCTGCTGTCTATGCCTGCTTCAAATTCATTCCGGGAAAATATTGCTTCAAGTTCATGCTTATATACCTAACTGCAAATGGCCTATGACGTACCGATGATCGGTAACCTCCCTGAAACAGCTGTCTGCGTCTGGCCTGTTGCACTCTTAACCAGCTGCTTACAAGATACTATTAAAGATCTGGACTTCTACGGTCGGTGCGAGGACGATATTTTCTGCCTGGCGGATGTTACCACCGACACAGACGCTCTGATCCAAAAGTTTAACAATGCACACCCCTTGCTAAAGTTATCTGCGGAGTTTGAGGCAGACAATGAAGTCGCCCCCTCGATGTTCTTCTCCACAGACAAGAGGTTGGATCTATTCAGTGTGGGGTATTCCGAAAGAAAACCTGGACGGGATAATACATTAGTTTTCACAGTTTTGTTCCTCTACATATTAAACGCAATTTGGTCCAGGGATTGTCAGCTAGAGAGCAGCATATCTGCTCTCCTGAGACTGTTGAGGCAGAACTCCAGCAGCTGTGGGATATACTCCACGAAAACGGATATCTAGAGAAATTTATCCTCCGAATTACTAGGGAGCGCACGGCAGAGCCCATCATGACAACTGCAGAAAAGAAAGACCTATTTATAAGACTGTCTTTTCAGGGAGGCGCAGCAAGCGACCTAGTAAGACGACGTCTAATGACAGCGATCACTAGCGCTTTTTCCACGGCGAATTTACGCATATGTTTCAGAAATTCCGCCCGTTTACACCTGGAAGGTAAAGGCCGATCACCGTTGCAGGTCACATCGATGTGTATTTATTCATTTACTTGCTCCTGTGGAGCGGGATTTATTGGCCGTACAAAGAGGCGCCTGAAAAAGAGAGTACGTGAACACATACCGGCCTGGCTAGGCAAAGGTGAAAAGAAATCGATCTCGAGTTCTATTCTCGCACATCTTGTCGATGCCACTCACCAAGTCTATGCCATTTGTGCCTTTCAGGTTGTCTACCGGACACCAGTAAGCTTCTCCAGAAGCCTACGCCAATAGGTGCTAACTGCAGCCGAGGCAGTGGCTATATGGGTAGCGAATCCAGGGCTATGTTGTCAGGAGACGTCGACACAGGCTCTCTGTCTTCCGTGGCCAACACCAACCCCAGAAAGTGAATACACGCCGCCATAACCTCTTGATGGCAGTGATATGTGCCCAACGTATTCGACTTACAAAAATCACTCACAGCCTATGTCACCCCTCCCCCTCCCCTTGCCCCAGTGACCATAACATGTCGACCTCGTCATGCTGGTGGCTTGGGAACGATGAGTGATAATGGTCCCTGAGTCGCTTATGAACCCTGTGAACTTCCCCTATTTTCAATTTCTATGCAATTGTTTTAGTCTGATGACGAGTCATTGAAAACACTTGTTTGGCAAACGGACTTTTCAATTGTAACATGGGAATATTCGTAAAAATCAATGATTTTTCGTCAATATGGGCAAATTTCAGAAGATAGATCGCCTACTGTACATCTAGAACTCTAAAATTCACCTCCATTGGCAAAACGTTAAGCATTTTCCTGCAAACTGTATCTTATCGCTCGGAATAATCCATAATTTTCAGTTTAAGTACTTTAGTCACCAGCTGAAAAATTGTCGCATAGACTTTAACTTCCAGAAATAAATTTAAAATGCGGCTGGGAAACCAGATGTCGATATTTTCCGCCTGTATGGTCAGGTGGTAATTTATGCAGGAGTGCTTTCATCAGTTTAATCCAAATCCGTCAAGTTTGAGCGACGCAGGTCGACACCTACTACTGCCCGTGTGAGCTCTACTCAAGTCTACTCCGTGTTTCCTTGAAAGACACTGGAGTTTTTTAAATTAAGGATTACTGCTGGGTCTTGAGGTGAATTTCCTACACAACACTTATTAATTTTGCACCGCGTGTTGTTGTCACTGTATGTCATTTCACTCTTCCAGCAGAATTTTTGTCAATGCCCCGCGTAACGTCAAAAGTAAATTCCAGAGAGGTTCAGAAGAGGAGAACGATGTTGGCACACGCTGGAAGGTCCCTGCCCTTTAAGGCGGTGACCTTTCTTTGCACGAAAATGCCACCGCAGGCTGCCTAAAGGACATGCGATTGCCGGACCGGTCGGTTCACATAAACACACTGGGCATGCTAGGTGCCTAGAAGGCAGTTTGACCGGAAAATCAATGATAAATGTATTCATACTGCTGAAAGATTTTAACAGCATTGCCAGCAGTTAGAAAATGCAGATATGTGGTGAAAAACCGGAAAGGTCAAATGGAAATTACCATGTACAGTAGGTGGACTAACTCAATAAATCTCGAGCGAAATCCCGAAATGCGTTTTCGTTTGGAAAAGATTCATTAAGTAGGGTTGTAAAACTAATCAGCCTGTAGCATAATTCTATAATAATTCAGTTACGTCCGGATGCCGGCTTTCGAACAAACTTCTTCCTGGCTGCAGGCGAAAACCATACTCTGCTAAAAATGTATTTTTTTTATTGATTTTCGATTCACTTAAAAGTGCTGCTATAGTTCGTGGAAAACAAGCATAAACTATTCATTTATTTTACTTATTGCGTTTTCTTTCAATATTTTCCCGAAGGAAGGGTAATATTCGGTTTTCAAACGCTTTTTCAATTCCCGAATAGTTTTGAACCCGCTCTGCCTTTACACTTGGCTTCAGGGTTTCCAAATTACAAACCGTATATTTTCCGCGAATGGAAAACGGCAGATTTCTTTACGGCATTATGAGGAGGCCATATTGCGTTCATAAAATTTAGCATTGGATTTGACCTATATTGTTAATTTTACAAGCCACATTGGTAAATGCAGAGACATGGCGTTTTACGAACGGCCATTTCACGGCATTAAAAAGTCTCACAATAGTCACAATTGAAAACCGCATTATGACCCCCCTCCGAGTATAAAACTGAAAGAATACGTAGTTTTCTACCGAATGAGTGAAAGAATGAATATTTTTATGCATGTTTTCCATGAAATATAATTGCATTTTTAGGGGCATCGAACGTTAATGAGTGTAGTTTTTGCATGCAGCCGGAAAGGTGTTCGTTCGAAGGCCAGCATCTCGAGGCAACTGAACTATTATAGAATTATGCTGCATGGGATTAATCTTACAACCCTACTTAATTAATCTTTTCGAAATGAAAACGCATTTCGGAACTTCTGTTGACATTTTATGAGTTAGTTCACCTGCTGTAACTTTTCGAGAAAATTTAGGACCGTGAATCGAGGATAGTTTCCGGCAAATGGGAATGCAGGTAAATATTTAACTACCTTTCTTGACGGTCCCTTCCGTTCAGGAACTCTCACTTTTCAGAAATTTCGCAGTTGGCCTCTAAGTACAATTATGATTGGCCAGAGTTTGCCTGACTTAATTAACGAAAAGATCTCTCCGAGTGACTGTAAACCCCCACGTGTTCCTCGGTCTTGTAAGCGCTTTGAGATACTCGGGAATACGGCTAATCAAGCTCCGAGGCTTCCACAAACTTCATACACACCCGTTTTCGGCGGCAGAATTCGCCGTTTTAGGGTTTTAAGGATGAACGCCTCATAATGGCCCGTTGCAAACACCTTGTTCAACGCAGATGTGTGAAAACAAGTGTGAACTGCGCATTTTCAAGGTGTTAAAGGCACTTAAAATAACACTTCCCCACCTTCAAAGGAATCTGGCTCGTGTTAGTAATGGTCCCATCTGTCCGGGTTATTCAAAACTAACTTCCTTTTTGCAGGTAAAAAACCATAGTTTGCCACTTATCCGCCCAGATGACGGGATCTGCGGCTAAATTCAGTCGTTGCTGCCTTTAGTGCTTCGTCCAAGCTGTTGTCTGCTGAGGTATCCAATAAGCGAATAGTGACGAATTCTCCATGATATTGTGAATTGTAGCCCTTGAAAACGTCAGCATCCAATCTCGCTGGATCGTGCGTACGTTACTGCTTCTCCCAAGCAATTTAAGCAGCACTGATCTCTCCATCTCTGTGTTTGGCTTCTTCTCTCTTGATTTCTTTCTAACGTGCTTTTTTGTGGCTGCAATGTGCTTATTCATAGATGTTTTGGCAGATTTTGAATAATTCATATTGACACAACTGTTAAAAACTCGGCGCCTCGGTGGGATTCGAACCCACACAGTAAGCGGAGGGCTTTAGTACAGTCAACGCTCTAACCACTTGAGCCACGAGGCTCCGTCGGACGACTCGAGTTGGGCCAATATGAATTATTCAAAATCTGCCAAAACATCTTTGAATTACGTGAGCCTGTTAGTCATCTGGTGGATTCTAGGTGAATTACTTGGGGAATCCTGCTTGGCAGTCAACTTACTGTATCAGATTTGGTGGATTCCAGACGTTGCAATATGTTGGGCGGGAAACGTGACCCAAATGTGATTAAACTCGCGTCGTCCGGCGGGGCCTCGTAGCTCAAGTGGTTCGAGCGTTGGCTGTATTAAAGCCCTCCCCTTACTGCGTGGGTTCAAATCTCACCGAGGCACCGAGTTTTTCACAGTTGGGTCAATATGAATGTGGTTATTCCCGCGGTCTGCGAGGTTTTCAAGTGCCATCCGATTTCATTACTGCTAAGACCGGTTGCACTCAACGCTGACAGTTTGCCCTGTTAAAAATCCGCCGGCGGTACTCATTTGAGCACACTAAAGAGACGAAAAATGACTAAAACTCATCGATCTGGGATCAAATCGATTTGCGATTGCTACTTACTGGGTTTTCTTCGTCCTATTGGTCAATAGTGTCAGTCCTTTCAAAGTGACCACCAGTCTAGATGCTAACAGATGTTCATCTCATGCGTCGCGTATCGGTTACCGCCGCGAAGGGAAAGTGAACTCAGGCGAAGGTAGTTAGAAGCGGGATCGACGTATTAAACCCTGGTTAGTATCGTGAGAGGAAGAGGGGGAGCAAGTAGAGATGACGCATGTCTCTTTTTGCAACAGTAATTTCCGAGAACAAATTACGATCTAAAGAGGAGCAATATCGCATCTCAGTCGATTGTCTATTTCGGCTACCAGCGCAACTCTGTACTGTCCTTTATAGGTGCCCAGATTTTCGTCCTCTGAAAAGCCTACTCAACAGGAGTGAATTGAAACCATTTTGATTCATTGCCTGAAAGGAAAATAGTTAGTTTTCAAATTTACAGTACAAAAGTGTCCATGAATAAACTCGAGGTAGAATGAGACCTCAATCTGGAGTAACCTAATCAAGCTGACGGACAAGCGCACGCCTAGCCGCCTTAGTCTAGACTAAATTTCGCCGTCGGAAAACGGTGCTCTTGGAAAGAGTCAGAAGTTCCACGCACTGAAATCTTATTCGCGTTCACGTCAGTACTGCTCCCCATGGTTGCGTTAACCATGTTCCTGCTTTGCAACTTGCTCTTCCATCGCTAAACCGAGGGCGTTTTGCCACCCATTTTGTCTTTCATTGAAAAGGAAAATGTGACCGAACCCTCCAAACAAGATGTGTTATTATAATAATGCACACTGTTCGTTTGAGGTCATGTTACCTAGGGCCATTAATTTTTGCCACGGGGTTCATACATTTGCCCATTGGTGCGTCATTTATGCGTCAAAGAATGCTGCAAAGGTATGGTTCACCTTACTTACTTAGGCTTTCTTCCAGTGTTACTTACGGGCAGTGTAAAGAAGTCAAAGACCTTTCAGAGACCAAAATATTTACGGTGCACTAACAGTTGCACTTCAATGGTAGCGGACGCTCACCGATCGTTCTTACGGAACTCACTCGTTCCGTTGTGCCTTACGGGCTCTCTGTCGAGCCCAACCAGCAGTCGCACAGCGGCGCATGATATAGGCGGTATGTTATTACCGACAAAGGCAAGGGAGACTGGAATGGCCATTTCTGGCTTACTGACAGTCGTCAGCCAGTCATACCCAACCCCGATGTGTGGAACATCCGAGGCTCGAACTCGCGACCTGCTAGTTAGAAGTACACGCCTCTTACCACTGGGCCACGAGCCCGTTGCCCTGTCAGTTTCGATCGGGAATATACAATGGTAGGGGACGCTCACCGATCGTTCTTACGAAACTCGCTCGTTCCGTTGCGTCTTTCGGGCTCTCTCTCGAGCCCAACCAGCAGCTGCACAGCGGCGCATGATATAGGCAGAATAGCATTACCGACAAAGACAAGGGAGACTGGAAGGGCCATTTCTGGACTATTGGCCGTCGTCAGCCAGTCATACCCAACCCCGAAGTGTGCAACAGTTGAGGCCCGAACTCGCGACCTGCTAGTTAAGAGTCCAACGCCTCTGACCACATACAACTTTCTGCTCCCTACCGCTCTTGCCTAGCCTGCGTTTTTTAGAACCAATTTTTATCTATTTTTTGCAACCACCGTACCCCTTTCCCATGTAGCTGTACTGGCTTGACGAGAAGTTATCGCAAGCAACGTTCGCTCGCCGTTTTTTCTTCTGAATATTCTTTAAATTCTTACGGGTTAGGGGTGGGGGTTACCCATTACGGGCATGGCAATGAACGGCGTTGGGGTGATAGCTAATTACAGTTATCCCTGGGAGGGGGGTTACATACCATATCCATGCTGGTTCATCTAACAGTAAGTGACCGATGTGAGGAAATGTTAATCGAGATTCTGAAATGCGTTTACGATTAAGAAGAATTACTTAGGTGGGGTTGTAATGCTAATTATCAGGCGGCATAACTCCATGATATTTCGCACCCATGTTAGCTTTTAAATGCACTTCCTTTCAACCTCCTGCAAAATCCGCACTCGGTAAAAGACGACTACTTGAGTAGTTTGTGTTATCCGTTGTCCGTTGTATATTCCCGATCGAAACCGACAGGCCAACGGGCCTGTGGCTCAGTGGTTAGAGGCGTTGGACTTCTAACTAACAGGTCGCGAGTTCGAACCCTTGGTGTTCCACGCGTTGGGGTTGGGTATGACTGGCTGACGACGGCTAATAAACCAAAAATGGCCATTCCATTCTCCCTTGTCTTTATCGATAATATCAACGTTGCACATCACCTGAGCAGACGTCGGGTAGACTGTCCTGGTTCCAAGTGCAAGCGTAATGTGGGCATTGCAAGAAACGTAGGCCAAAGGGGATGCTGAAATCGTTTGTGGGAAAATAGCCAAAGTTAAACCGGAAGAGGGCACTGATGTTTCGGTTTATAGGTAGGCTTTTGGTTAGTGTCGGGCTGAGAATTGAGTTTGGGGTTAGGGTTTGTGTTAATTTTAAGGGTTCTGGCTAGAATAGGGGTTTAGATTACAATTTAGGGTTAGAGATAGTGTAAAGGTTGGCATAGGGTTACAGTTAGGATTAGGGTTGTAGCCAAGGTTAGGATTAGGGTTTGCGATGAGGTTAAGGTTAAAGTTAGGGTTACGGCTAGGGTTAGGATTCGGGTTAGGGTCAAGGTTAGGGTTAGGGTTAGGGCCAGGGATTGTGATAGGTTTGGGGTAAGCGTTAAGTATCAGGCTTAATTTTGAGCTCAGTGCTAGGTTTGCCATCAGGTTTGGGATATTGCCTCTTCGCGTGTTACGTCAGCCAGGACTTTTGCGAAAATTGTAGCCTTCCTTCAGTCTCGCGGCAGATTTGTCATATATCATGTTGAATTTTCCGTTTCAGCCTCGGCTGCTTTCCCAAATAACGATTTCAGCATCCACCTTCGACTTATGTTACTTTCAATGCTTACATCGCGCTTACACATGGGACCAGGACCTTTGCCAGGTAAGTTTTAAAATGCCTCCCTTTGTGGGGCACAAACGAAGTAGAGCTGTGATGGTTCAAGGTTTCAACACTCGGTATTATTTGTAATCAACCGTCTATCAGTCTTTCAGCTCCCCAGAGTCGTTTCCACGCTTACTTACTACCTAAGCTCGCCTTCCTGGTAAGTTGGCTAGCCCTGAATAAAGTGTCTTGTACTTGACGATTGGAGAAAGCATCCATCATTCCCACAGACCCACGTTGTAGAGTGCAATATGCCTTTATTCAGGTTGTTTTTCTGGGTTCCCGTAATTCTGGCGCGTTTTCTGGCCAAAGTTAGTGTTAAATCATACAGGAAATTAGTTCTGCCCGGAGGGATGTTCATTGAATGTGCAAAATGCATACTCCAGTTCTGCCTCATTCGGCGGGGGCCAACATTTCCGTGAGAGAGAGGGGCGGCTGGCGCGGCCTGTTAGCCGGCGCCTAATTGGGACATCCGATTGTGTTTCAGGACATTGACCCTTCCGGCCCATGACCTTCCCTCCCCCCGCCCCCGCCCCTCCCCCCCCCACTTCCAATCGCTTCCCCCCTTTTCCTGCCTGCCTGGACTGCCTGACGGAACAGACCGTCCTTCATGTAAACACGCGGCATTTAGAAGCGGAAAAGCCTAGTTTAACTTTATTTCATTAGCGAGTATTCTACAAGCATCCGTCTCCCAGCCCTCCCTCCCAATGGCCGGATAATTCATCCCGAGGACTTTGTAACTCTGCAGAGACCTGTAACTGCCCCTCAAACGGATTCCATATAAGCAGAAATGGTATTACCGACAAAGACAAGGGAGACTGGAATGGCAATTTCTGGCTTATTAGCCGTCGTCAGCCAGCCATACCCAAGCCCGAAGTGTGGAACACCCGAGCCTCGAACTCGCGACCTGTTGGTTTAGAAGTCAACGCCCCTACTCACCGGGTCACGAGCCCGTTGCCCTGTCGGTTTTCGATCGGGAATATACAATGTTAGGGGGCGCTCACCGATCGTTCATACGGAACTCACTCGTTTCGTTGCCTATATATCATGCGCCGCTGTGCGGCTGCTGATTGGGCTCGAGAGAGAGCCCTTAAGGCACAACGGAACGAGTGAGTTCCGTATGAACGATCGGTGAGCGCCCCCTACCATTGGATTCCATATAATTCTAGAGCAAAGGATTTGGGGAGAAGCTTTTGCGCCAAGTCCAATTACGGTCAGAGTTGGTTATGTAGCCCCACCTGAAGCGAACAAACCTCAGCCACCTGTAATACGGGACCGATGGTAATGGGGCATTTTACAGGTGGGACCGGGGAACGCACACGCGACGAGGTCAAGTAATTATACGCAAAAGAAAAGCTATTGGGAATGCGCGGTTGTACTTTGGATGGTTGAGAAAAAGGTGCCCTAACCTCCAAACCTAGTCCCTTACCCTACCCCCCCCCCAACCCTAACCCCTAATCCCGACCCCAACAGTATTGTGTCCATCAGGTGGGGCTACATAGCCACATCTTACCAAAGGCTGCCAGCAGATTGAAAGATTCTCTCGGTCCTCAGGGTTGGAGGCCGACCTGCCTTCGCTGCCTCTGTCCCTTGACAGATGTTCAGTGGGCCAAGCTACTTTATCGAGCAAAACAAGCGTCGAACGAACAGGCGACGGCCAAAAGAGCAGCAACACGAAGTCTGCAGAGCCTCGAGGGTGGTTTCTCAACTGTTATAGTCCATCAGATTTAGGCATAGCCCATCGACCCCAAGGGCCCACCTAAAGGCACACTTCGGCAAGATGTGGCTGTGTAGCCCCACCTGATGGACACGACACTGCTGATCTACTTAATTATTTTGAGTTGGTGTGATTACGATGGCATGGTGTTGCTGTGCGTTGCGGTGTGTGTTCTGTTGGCGAACTTGTTTCTTTGTTGCCGTGTCTACCTTTTCTGGTTCAATGTCGGTGGTGCTTCTTGACTTTTGGCCTGTAGTCTCCTTCTAACTTTCGCGTTGGATGTTTCAGGTCTAGGGTTAAGGGCCGCGGTTAAGGGTTAGTGTTAGGATGTTACGGTTTAGGGTTAGGGGTTAGCGTTAGGAGTTATGGTTAGGGGTTAGGGTTGAGGGTTATGGTTAGAAGTTGGACTTAGGGGTTGGGATTACAGATCAGGGGTTAGAACTGCTATTCAGAAATCACTCAAAGTACAACCGCGCAAACCCAATAGCTTTTCTCTTTTATACAACTGCTTGACTTCCTCGCCCGTGCGATCCCCGATAAGATGTGGTTATGTAGTTCCACCTGCTGGACACAATACTATTGGGGTCGGGGTTAGGGGTTAGATTTAGGGGTTAGCGTTAGGGGTTAGAGTTGGGGGGTAGGGTAAGGGACTAGGATTAGAGGTTAGGACAATTATTTATCAACCACCCAAAGTACAATCGCGCATTCCCAATAACTTTTTTTTCATATAATTACTTGACCTCGTCGCCTGTGCGTTCCCCGGCCCCACCCGTAAGATCCCCTATTACCACCGGTCCCCTATTACAGGTGACTGAGGTTTGTTCACTTCAGATGGAGCTACATAACCATATTTGACCCACACTTCCACTCATCAAAACCGCAGCAATCGTCTGGAAAATATGTTCCAATGATGGGGACTGCGACTGCCATAGGGCAATCGGACGAATACTGCAGACCTACCTTCACGAACATACAGCTGCAACTCAGTCGCGGCAGCTAAACCTTCGGCTTCAAACTCAGTTTGTAAGTCCTTTGATAAATTCAGATTGCAATTCCACAAGCGGCCAATGGCAACCTAAGTCTTCTTCATCAGAGGAACGGCCACCCTTGAAAAACTGTGAGGAGGATTAGTGTCCGAGTAACTTTGCGCGAGGAAGCACTGTTTGCTTCCATGAGGCCTGAACGACGAAATGAGCCCAGAAATGTTGTCACACTGACAGTACACTACTGGACGTATCCGTCAAAGGTCACTACTGCGATTCAAACATTACGAACAACGGGGACAATTCCTCTTACTTCCTCCCCCGTGCACCGAATGAGTTAATAACAGGACGTGCCCAGATAAAACTTTGGAGAAATACTGATCTTTACTTACACCAACTAGATCAGACCTGCCAAGTCAACAGGACCCATGCAAGCAAAGCCGTCTTCCGCATTTCGATGCAAGCGGCAACCCATGCCCAAATCTTGGTAGGTGTTCCGGCAGATTTTAAATCAGGCAATTTGATCTAACAGTAAAAAAACTCGACGACCATGGTGGGATTCGAACCCACGGCCTCAAGGGGAAGGCTTTGGTGCAACCAACACTCCAGCCACTTGTGAGCCGTGAGTTTAATCACAGTTGGGTCAAGTTGCCCCATCCAACCTACTGCAACGAATGGAATCCACCAGTTCTGATAAAGAAAATCCTGGTAAAGCAGGATTTTTAGGCAATCAATCTAGAATCGACCAGATGAATACAACGCTCACGTAATTCGTAAATGTTTTGACAGATTTTGAATTACCTGAGTGTGGTAGTCATCTGGTTGATTCTACAGTAGGTGGGCTAACTCATGAAATGTCAACCGAAATTCCGAAATGCGTTTTCGTTTCGAAAAGATTAATTAAATGGGGTTGTAAAACTGATCATCTTACAGCATACTTCAATAATAATTCAGTTGCCTCGAGATGCTGGCCTTTGAACGAACTTCTTTCCGGCCGCATGCAAAAACCACACTCTGTAAAAAGCGACTACTTAATTAGCATGAATTTTTCTCATTGATTTTTGATGCCCCTAATATTCCAATTATATTTCATGGAAAACATACATAAAAATATCCATTCTTTTGCTCATTCGGTAGACATTTACGTCTTCCGATTTTATGCTCGAAGGAAGGGTATAATTCCGTTTCAAAAAGTTTGTAATTATGGGATTTTTTAATACCATGAAATGGCCGCTCACAAAACGTCATGTCTCTACATTTACCAATGTGGATTGTAGAGTTAACAATATGGCTCAAATCCACTTTATAATTTTATGAACCTCTTATGGTCTCCTCTAAATGCCGTAGAGAAATGTATGGTTTTCCGTACGCGAAATATACGGTCTGTAGTTTGTGAACCCTGAATGCAAGTGTAACGGCAGGTTGGGTTCAAAATTATTCGGGAATTAAAAAGGTTTTTGAAAACCGAATATTACTCTTTCTTTGAGTATAATTTAGAAGAGGACGTAATTGTCTACTGAATGAGCAGGAGAACGAATATTTGTATGTATGTTTTTTGGAATATAATTAAATTGTAAGGACATCGAAAATCCATGAGAAAAATGCATGCTACATAAGTAATTTGAGTAAAGTTTTTGGAAATCCGGCATCCTGAGGTGATTTAATTATTATAGAATTATGTTGCAGGATGATTAGTTTTACAACCCTTCTTAAATAATCTCTCCGCAACAAAGACGCATTTCGGAATTTCGGTTGACATTTCATGGGTTAGCCCACCTACTGCAGATTGATTGCTTAAAAATCCTGTTTGGCAGTGTTTTCTTTATCAGAACTGGTGGATTCCATTCTTTGTAGTAGGCTGGGTGGTTAACTTGACCCAAATGTGATTAAATTCACGGCTCCTGGTGGGGCCTTTTCCTTGCTGTCTTGGGTTCGAATCCCACCCAGGTCGCTGCGTTTTTCTCAGTCAGGTCAAAATGTATTGAATGGTAGATGGGCGGTTACCGATCGTTCTTACGGAACTCACTCGTTCCGTTGTGCCTTCCGAGCTCTCTCTCTCTCTCGAGCCCAACCAGCCTTTGGGCCTCGTACGTGCACATGGTCCCCAAGACTGCCACTGGTGGCTGGAGCGGATGCTTTGACTGCTTTTTGCCTGAACAATATCAACACTGCCAACAGAGGCGGAGAGACCAGTCCCCGCAAGCAGTCGTGATGGAAGAGACGATCGTTGGGGCAGGAGCTTCGTCCGCCTTACGTTTCGGATCCCTGCTCGAACCCATCATCGAAGGCAATAGAAGATACGGGTAGGTCATACACAAGGGGTTGCAGTATTTGCAGGATGCAGTCGTCATGCTACTGCAGTCCAGAAATACGATCCACCGCCCCAGGTCGCTACTCATACCCCAGCGGAGGGCCATGAATTCAGCTTCGCGAGGACGCGGTTAATGGCGTGAGCCAGCAGTAAGAAGGGACGATAACTGCTGGAGGCCTGAGTGTCTGACATCAACTCTATCAGCAGACACGTTTGCGACGCTTTGATGACGCAGTCAAGAGGCGTGACCGATTCCAAGCCAAGGACGCAGGCTATAACGACGCCATGATACGCCGTGGGTTTAGCCTTATCGCGAATACAACCCCCTCTCCCTCCACCCTTACCCTCCCCCCCTCCCTCATCTTCGACTGACAACAGCAACTGCTCATTTGATGCTGCATTCCCGGAGTCTCTGATGAATGCCTCCTGCATGAGATGGGAAGTTCAGGCTGATTCATATCGCACAGATCACGCGTTCATCTTCTTTTCTGCAAGAATCTAGGAATCGCATATTCGCCCCCATTCTTTACTTCGTTTTTAATTCCATTCCAACAAAGTCGGTCTCTTTGAGTTTGCAAACTTTAATATGTATTTTAGTTTATCCCTGATATTCGCCGCACTGACGCATCAAGGAATGGAGGAGCTTATACTTTGCCCATGTCCCCTATCGCCCATCTCTAACTCTTTCTCTCCAAGGGTCGACCTTATCGTGACGGCTGCAGATCAATGCTGCGTCAACGTCGCCTGCGACAAGGATCTTTTCCGGACAACATTCTCTGCGAGGTTTCCACCGTCCTCCCTCTACCGCAGGGCGCATTCCTCCCCACGGAACCTTCATAACCCTGGGGATCGAACCGCCGACGTACTGGTCTCCGACTGCTTCGTTTGGCCTGGTACGCACAAGAATCTGGGGGCTTGGCCAATGACATTTATCGTCTGTGAGCGGAGTTAGGACCGACGACATAACAAAGCTGCCTTCCGCAAGGTTCATCCATATCTACGTAGGTATTGGAGCTCCTCTGAAGCTGTCCAATGGCTCAGTGGTCAGAACGTCGAAATTCTAACCAACAGGTCACGAGTTCGAGCCTCGGCGTTTGCATACCTCGGGGTCGGGTTGACTGATTGATGACGACCAACAGGCCAGAAATGGCCACTTCAGTCTCCCATGTCTTTGTTGGCAAGACCATTCTGCCGCTGTACGGTTGCTGCCGGGACAGGAGAGAGCGAGAGGGAACCCCAAGGTCCAACGGGGCGTGTGAGTTCCATGGTGTGGTCCGTGCGCTCGCCTCCACCATTCGTACACTGATGCTCAGGACATTTCCAAATTTCTGGGTAACCATTTTCGTTGTCTCTTTCACCATCACGACTGGCGGAGGAGCTCAGCTCATGTCTTGCCCCTCCCAATCTCTCTTCTCCTTTCTTGGCTACAGGCAGATCCGGATGATATTCTACCATCCGATTGCCAAAGGAAAGAGAGGGCACAGAAGATGCTAGGAAATGATCCGACCGCCTTCCCTGGTCCTGTTGTTCATGCGCTCAGATCTGAAGCTTAACTGTTCCGCCGCCGATTTCGATGTTTGGCGTCACTGCCCGACTCCCTGGTGAAACGCCTTCTTCAACCGCTGGCGGGGTAGAAAGAGTATCGCTCAATCCTCCAGCATCGCCTCCATCAGCCTGAGCGAACGCTTTACGCGGTTCCGGTCACCGAGTCTTATTTTGAAAAAGCGCTAACGGCATCCTCCGATATGACCAACTGGGCTTGTCATTGGAAGTAAACTGCGACGGGTAAAGAGGTCCCAACTTCAACTCGCGACCAGCGCCCTGGTAGCCGATCACGAGTTCCAGTTTACGGATAACTGCATCTCTGATAGCAATGTCGCGAACCCGCGTACCGACCTGCATAGCACGCAATGCGCGTTCGGATAAATAGGGTGACTCCGTTCCCAACCAAAAGCCCACGTGACCAACGCGTGGTGTGAAGTTGCAAGACTTCTGGCGACGGGCTCCTATCCAGGACTGTTTCGGTCATCGAATCATCTTCCTCGTAAGCTTGTGCAAATAAAAGGTCTTCAGCTAATGTATAATCATTACTAGCAGCAGGTACGTGGACAAAATTCG